>CAUYLG010054595.1:0-50787 GCA_963573385.1 Cacajao melanocephalus | reverse complement strand
AGCTGCCATTGGTTAGGCTCTCGGCGGGATTTTTGAATTTTGGGCTGACAGTATGATTTAGTGCTGAGTGTGGGGCTAGGGGTGGAATGCAGGAGTGGGTGTGGGGAGCCTGCATGGAGGAGGCAGGCGCCAGTAGGACGTCCGGCCTCCTGATAAGTGTTATCAGGTGCGGAGGGGGTGAGTATTGTCCATCCGGCTCCTGGCGAGGCTATCGGCCTTACAGTGAGGATGACCAGAGGTCACTCTCATCGCCATCTTGGTTTTGGTGGGTTTTGACCAGCTTTTTTATTGCAGTCTGTTTTATCAGCAAGGTCTTCATGACGTGTGTCTCGCGCTGACCTCCTATCTCATCCTGTAACTAAGAATACCTAACTTCCTGTGAATGTAGCCCAGTAGGTCTCAGCCTTATTTTACCTAGCCTCTCTGACACAGAGATTTTAAAGTCTTAGTAAGCTAAGGTAAGTTCCTTGCATAACTGGTTTGAAATCATAGTTAAAAAGCTGAATTTGAAAAAGGTGCATGGAGCTGCAGCCAATAAAGAAGGTTTCATGCAGGTGTCAGTATTTAAGCTACATCTCAAAGGATAAGCAATTGTATTATGCTGGGATGAACAGAGAATGAAGCAAGCAAAGACCCAGGTAAAAGAGAGGACCTGAGTGCCTTCAGTGAACAGTGATAAATAATCTAGACTTTTAAACTTCATACTTCTTGTAAATTGTTTTTTTCTTGCATCAGGTTTTTAGAACTCATGCAGTGATAGGCCTATTGTTAATCCCGGCTCTTACTATTACCTTGATTTTGCTGAGAGTCTGATTTACTGAAAAAGTTTTTCTTGTGCTTATAGAATGACAACAGAGAACGGCAGGAGCACAACGACAGGCGGAGAGTTGGCCACCCTGAGCCATTATCTAATGGACGACCCCAGGGTAACTCGCGGCAGGTGGTGGAACAAGATGAGGAAGAAGATGAGGAGCTGACATTGAAATATGGCGCGAAGCATGTGATCATGCTGTTTGTCCCTGTGACTCTCTGCATGGTGGTGGTCGTGGCTACCATCAAATCAGTCAGCTTTTATACCCGGAAGGATGGGCAGCTGTACGTATGAGTTTTGTTTTATTGTTCTCAAAGCCAGTGTGACTTTTCTTTACAGGATGTCATTATCACCTTGAACGCCTCTGCATTGAAGGGGCATGACAGCTAGAGAGTCCATCCTTTCTGATGATCAGGAGCAGTTGACAGAGCAAGGGGTTATTACTTGATGTTTTAAGTGGTGAAAAGGAACACTGCAGAGTTATATTTCCTGTATGGTGTTACTGGATAGAACTGAAGTTATGCTGAATTGAACATATAAATTCTTTCCCCTCTCAGGGCCATTGGGCCTATTGCTCTTCTGCCTAGAATATTCTTTCCTTTTCTAACTTCGGTGGATTAAATTCCCGTCATCTCCCTCCTCTTGGCTTAAATGTTAAATCCTCAAAGATAACATTCTTGTTTCTCCTAATATGATTAAGTCCTTCCTGGTATTCTTTCTCATAGCAACTTATCCTTTCTCATTTGTCACAATTTACAAATATATATTTATTTACATTATTTAATGTCTGATTTTCTTCTTTTTTGCAAGGCCTGTGAGGGTACTGTGTCTCTACGGTGAGGTATATAATAAATGGCTAAAAAATCATTAATTGAAAGGATGAATAACTAGACTCTTGGGGAGCTGTCATGTGGATTCCCTGGTGCTGCTGTCAGCCGTTGGCCTCCAAGAAAAGATGCTTCCATTCAGATGTCATATAGTTCCGTCTCTAGACCTCTCATGGGGCCCAAAGAAGAGTTTGTTTTTTTGAGACAGAGTCTTGCTCTGTCGCCCAGGCTGGAGTGCCGTGGCATGATCTTGGCTCACTGCAACCTCTGTCTCCCTGGTGCAAGCAATTCTCTGCTTAGCCTCCTGAGTATCTGAGATTACAGGTGTCCGCCACCACACCTGGCTAATTTTTGTATTTTTTTTTAGTAGTGATGGGGTTTTACTGTGTTGACCAGGCTGGTCTTGAACTCCTGACCTTTTGATCCACCTGCCTTGGCCTCCCAAAGTGCTGGGATTATAGGCGTGAGCCCCCGCCCCCAGCCCCAAAGAAGAGTTTTAATTGAGTTTTAGAATTTGAAATTGTGAAGTGTCTGAAAAACTACATGGTGTTCTGAAAGCCAAACTTTTAGCCTTTTGGGAGAACATCTAAGACAGCAGGTAAAGGGCAGGGGTTAGAGGCTGGAGGGATTGAAGAATGTTATTTGTATAGGTTAGGGTTAGGTTTGGCAATGTATTATAGAACAAACATTGGCAAGCTACAGCCACAGGCCAGATCTGCCGGCTACCTTTTCACAAAGGTGTAGTAACAAAGTTGTTTACAAACTTGTGGATAAGCTTTCATTGGAACATGACCGTGCTCCTTGGTTTATACATTGTCTGTGGCTGCTTCACACTGCAATGGCACCGTTGAGTGCTTGCAATGGAGACCATATGACCCACAGAGCTTTAAATATTCACTATCTGGCCCGGGTGCGGTGGCTCATTCCTGTAATTCCAGCACTTTAGGAGGCCAAGGCGGATGGATCATGAGGTCAGGAGATCAAGACCATCCTGGTCAACACATAGTGAAACCCCATCTCTACTAAAAATACAAAAATTAGCTTGATGTGGTGGTGTGTGCCTGTAGTCCCAGCTGCTGGGGAGGCTGAGGCAGGAGAATTGCTTGAACCTGGGAGGTACAGGTTGCAGTGAGCTGAGATCACACCACTGCATTCCAGCCTGCCAACAGAGCGAGACTCCATCTCAAAAAAAAAAAAAAAAAATTCACTATCTGGCTCTTTACAGAAATTTTTCTGATCTTTTTATAGAAAATCCAAATAACTGGCTTAAATAATGTACACACTTTCTCTCTCATAGAGTAGTGCAGAGATAGGCAGTCCAGATTAGTACACTGGCTTTACATTCACCAAGAACTAAGTCTCCTTTCTTCTTTAGCTTCTAACGCCTAGGGTCCAGGCTGGAGCCCTAGCCTGCATTCTGACAGTAGGAAGGAGTGGGGGAGAAAAAGAACATAGGACATGTCAGCAGAATTCACTTCTTTCTTAGAAGTTCAATACACAGCACATCTCCCTAAAAGTCATTGCCGTTACCTATTCTCATAGCCATAAATATAAGGGAGTAAGAAATAGTCTTTTTTGCTGGAAATAATGGTACCTGGAATAAAAATGTTTTTCTGTGAATGAGAAACAAGGGGAAGATGGATATGTCACATTATCTTAAGAAAATTCCAGTTGCAATTACTCTACAGATGAGAGGCATTAATTAGAAGCCATATTACCTTTTAACAACCACTTGTCAGCCGACGTGGTTTTTGTGGCAGAATCTGGTTCTTTAACAGGTTCCTAATAAGCTGTAGCTAAAGAACATTTGATGAGGTATTATAATCATTTCAATATAAAACACCCACTAGATGGAGCCATTGTCTGGTTTACATGTAAGGTTTTCTTTCCATGTTAGATACTTTCTTTGAAACAATTATTCTAGAGTATAGCTGTTTTTCTCAGGTTAAAAATTCTTAGCTAGATTGGTGAGTTGGGGGAAAGTGACTTATAAGATATGAATTGAATTGAGAAAAATACAATTCTGTGTTGGGGGAAGTAATGTGGTTGGGGATCTCCATTAACACTTACCTAGGGCTTTTGTGTTTTGTTTTATTATAGAATCTATACCCCATTCACAGAAGATACCGAGACTGTGGGCCAAAGAGCCCTGCACTCAATTCTGAATGCTGCCATCATGATCAGTGTCATTGTTGTCATGACTATTCTTCTGGTGGTTCTCTATAAATACAGGTGCTATAAGGTGAGCATGAGACACAGATCAGATCTTTGCTTTCCACCCTGTTCTTATGGTTGGTTATTCTTGTCCCAGTACCTTAACTGATCCAGGAAAGAAAAAAGGTTTTGTCTTCTAGAACTAAGTTAACTTTTAGTTTTCTTCCTCCTCACTGTGGAACATTCAAAAAATACAGAGGCCGGGCACGGTGGCTCATGCCTGTAATCTTAGCACTTTGGGAGGCCGAGGTGGGTGGATCACCTGAGGTCAGGAGTTCAAGACCAGCCTGGCCATCATGGTGAAACCCTATCTTTAAAAAAAAAAAAACACAGAAAGGAAGCCAGGTGCATGTGCCAGCCTCAGAGGCTGAGGCAGGAGGATCGTTTGAGACCAGGAGTTCAAGACCAGCTTGGGCAACATAGCAAGACCCTTTCTCTATAAAAGAAAACAAAAAAACAAATACTGAAAGTATTTTATATTCATGGAATCTATATGTCATGAAAAAGTAGTATAAAATATATAATGATTAGTTATATAAGTAATTATATTACTTATATTAAGAGTTAGTGATAGTTTATATTATTTTGGATTTCAATGCCTTTTTAGACCATTGTCCCAAAAAACAAAACCAGAAAACACAAAAAGGCATACCTGGAAAATAAACATTTTCATATAGTAGCACAATCTAAGTGGTTTTTTTGTTTTTTGAGGCAGGGTCTTGCCCTGTTACCCAGGCTGGAGTGGAGTGCAGTGGCACGATTTTGCTCACTGCAGCATGGACCCTCCAGGTTCAAGCAATTCTCCTACCTCTTTCTCACAAGTAGCTGGGATTACAGGCATGTGCCACCATGCCTGACTGATTTTTGTGTTTTTGGTAGAGATGGGGTTTAACCATGTTGGCCAGGCTGGTCTTGAACTCCTGGCCTCAAGTGATCTGCCCACGTTGGCCTCCCAAAGTGCTGGGATTATAGGCATGAGCCACTGCACCTGGCCCTAAGTAGTTTTAATATTTTGATTTACAGTATACTGAAGAAATATACTCTAAGACCTTCGTGAATCCCCTCATTCACAAATAACACTATAGGATATAATGGTCCCTATCAAATATGGTATAACTAAAATCAGATTTTCATATTGGAAAACAGAACAATAAAGCCATCTACAGATGCTGATGTTGAACTCACTGGTGACTGGTCATACCTTGCCTAAACTGGTAGCCATCATGCATCCCCTCACCATCTCTACTACTTCATTCCTTGGGAAGTGGGGAGCTGGGAGGTTATACAGGAAAGACACAAACCCACCCTTCTCAGCCTCTCCTTCCCTAGCTCACTTTCTTGCCAAGTAACTTACTGTTGAGTTTCAGCCAACTAGCACATTTCAGACTCATAACTTAGAAAAAATTATGCATTATCACAAGTCATGGACCTTTAAAGTCATTTTCAAATAATAGAAATAATAAATGGTGGCTCGTGCCTATAACCCCAGCACTTTGGGAGGCCAAGGCAGAAGGATTGCTTGAGGTCAGGAGTTTGAGACCAGCCTGGGCAACATAGTGAGACCTATTTCTACACCCCACCCCCCCAAAAATACTAACTTTCCAAATGTTGGAGTCTGCTCTGTTTCCTTCTAGTATTCTGAATACTTTTCTAACATGATTAAAATGTATAATCACTGTGTATCCTTTCTTTTACTTTGGCATAAGCATTTCTTCTGTTATAAATTCTTAGAAAATATTTATATGGCTACGTGATATTTGACTTGAGTACATTGTAATTTACTTCTCAAATGTCCCTGATGTTGGACAGTTGTTTCTGGTGTTTCACTATTTTAAAAAACAGTAATGCCTTTATGCCTAGAACTTTTTCAGTTTTTGAAATTATTTCCTTAGGGTAAAGTCCTAGATGTAGAATTTCTGGGGCAAATCATATACATATTTATAACTTTTTTGGTACACAAAATCCTGTTTTCAAAAAGTTTATCAATTTGTACTTAACACCAGTAGCGAATGAGAGTATCTGTTATACCCCACCAGCGCTGAATTTTTTTTTTTTTAACTCTGTGCTGGTTTTTATAGGTAAAGAAAATGTTTTAATTTGCATTTAGTTGATTACTAGTAGTATCTCATACTTTTTCAATGCTTGTGAACTTTAAAATTATACAGAGTTTAACCTTGCTTGTTGAGCATTTGAGTGAGTGGAAGTGTTAAGTGATGACCATCTGTATCATCTGTTAGTAGTGTGTGGAGACCATTAAAGATGAAAGATACGTATGATGATGGCAGGTTGTTGTCAACACTCAGAAGGCCAAAAAGCAAGTGATACAAATCCATGTTGGGTAGCGTTCCCCTCCCATACTTTAAAAAGGCTAGTTTCTTAATTCCTTTCTTTTATCCCTTTTTTCACCATATATATTTTGTCTGTATGTGTTTACTTGCCTTTAGTTTCTCTGCTTTAGTAGACTGATCTTGTGACTTTTATCAGGATCCTGTGATACTTTGTTTGTTTGTGTGTGAAGATGGGGTTTCACTATCTCGATCTCGTGATCTGCCCGCCTCAGCCTCCCAAAGTGCTGGGATTACAGGCGTGAGCCACCGCATCCAGCCACCTGTAATACTTTTGTTCTTCTGTTTATTTCTCAGATTTTATTGGAGGGTGGAATTCTACTTTTTCTTTCTTATAATCTAGAATTTGTATCCAGATTTCCTGCCTTTTCCTTACAGAATACCTGTGTAATTGGATAGACGGAGCTCTGGACTCAGAGTTCTTTCTCCTTGTAATCTTAGGAAATTATTTAATTTTTCTGTGTTTTCATATTTTTACGTGCAAAAGAGAAAGCACCATCTCTAAACTACCTCTTCTTTTCTCTGCTTTTAAGCATATGTAGGTTTTCCCAATCTTGAGCGGTGACATGTACAGGAAAGTATAGCTTTACATCTGCCTTGTTTTATTTAATCTAAACACGAGTTCTTTGAGGCAGCCCCTACTATTATCCCAGACGGATGACGAACTGAGGCAGGAGTCACATAGCTAGTGTGGGTCAGAATCTAATGGGTCAGAATAGACATTTGAGTCCAGAGTTTGACCTGGATTAACACACATAGCTATTACATAAGATTCCTCTCAAATTCAATCCTCAGCTCAGCTCCCTGAAGTGTAGGTTCTCTTGTCATGCCTCCATGGAAACTGCTTATCATGTGGTTTCCAGTTTTTCCTTTGGTCATATCTGGTGACCTTTTTGAACCAAATTTTTCTGAACGTTATTGTCGTTTGACTTATTTCTTGCCTCCTGCTTGACATTGATTCTGGTTTTTGCTTTTCTTCCTACTTTGGTCCTGTTTGCAGTTTCCTAAAGCTAACTAAGCATAAGTCTCAGATGATGGACTTTTTCGTCTCTCCCGTTACTTCTTGGAAAATTATATTTAATCTTGTGATTTAAATTTTCATCCTTAAATATAACTTTTAATGCAATATTTTTAACCCAAAAGGGCCTATGGTTGGTTTGTTTTCGCCTTTGCATATCACTTCTATTCAGATACCTGCTAGCACGTAAATCGAAGGAATTATCTTTTATACCATTTCATTGTCATCAGTAGGACTGCTTCGCTGGGGTCCTTTAATTTTTTTAGAGATAAGAGTCTTGCTTTGTCACCCAGGTGTGAGCCACCATGCCAGGCCACCTGTTTTCTTCTGGTATTATTTGCCTTCTCTCCAAACGTCTCCCTTTTAGTAATTCTTTAGAGCAAGTCAGCTGGCCTCAATTTCTCTTAATTTTTCTTCATCTTAGAATGTTTTAATAGTACCTTTATTACTGAAGATTGTTACTGGGCGTAAAATTGTCTTGATGGTTCCTTTTTTTCAGCATTTAAAAAATGCTGTTCTTTGTTTTAGCCTCTGTGGTTTCTGATAAAAATCATCGTCATTCCAATTACTGTTCTTCTATAAGTAATATATTGTTTTGTTCGTGTCACTTTCAGAATTTTCTTTTCAGTAGTTTAATTATGGGACTGTGTGAGGACCTTTTTGTTATTCTATTTGGAGTTCACTGAGCTTTTTGAATCTTTAGGCTAATGTCTTTTACCAAATTTGGAAACTTTTCAACCATTATTTCTTTAAAATTTTTCTGTATCACATTCTTTACTCTTTTTTTTTTTTTTTTTTTTTTTTGAGACGGAGTTTTGCTCTGTGTCACCCAGGCTGGAGTACAGTGGCACAATCTTGGTTCACTGCAACCTCTGCCTCCCTGGTTCAGGCATTTCTTCTGCCTCAGCCTCCCAGCGTGCTCGAACTACAGGTGCCTGTCACTATGCCTGGCTATTTTTTTTTTTTTTTAAGTTTTAGTAGAGACAGGGTTTTACCATATTGACCAGGCTGGTCTCAAACTCCTGGCCTTAAATGATCCGCCTGCCTGGGGCTCCCAAAGTGCTGGTGGGAGTACAGGTGTGAGCCACCGTTGTGTCTGGCTTTTTTTTTTTTGAGACTGAGTCTCACTTTGTCACCCAGGCTGGAGTACATTGCCATGATCTTGGCTCACTGCAGCCTCAGCCTTCGAAGTACCTGGGATTACAAGCATGTGACACCACCCCCAGCTAATTTTTGTATTTTTAGTAGAGACTGGGTTTCACCATGTTGGCCAGGCTGGTCTCGAACTCCTGGCTTCAAGTGATCTGCCTGCCTCAGCCTCCCAAAGTGCTGGGATTACCGACATAAGCCACCATGCCTGGCTCTTTACTCTCTTCTGGGAGTGATGACGCAAATAACTTTTTATTGTTCCACAGGTCTCCGAGGCTCTGTTTATTTTCTGATTTGTTTTCACTGTTGTTCTGCTTAGATAATTTCTATTGATCTGTCTTCAAGTTTCCTGCCATTTGCATTCTGTTACTAAACCTATTCAGTGAAATGTTTTTGGTTATTGTATTTATAGTTCTAAAATTCCCATTTAGCCCTTCTTTACATTTTTTCTTCTGAGACTTTAAAAAATGTCCTTTCATTTTAACAGTTTTTGCCCTTATTGCTTGCTCCAAGGATGTTGATATTTTTGTTTTATTGGCCAGTTGATCTGATTGGGTTAGGTCTAGCCAGCCTTGTGTGAGTTATCAGTTCATCTTTCAAAGACAATGCAGTGTTGCTCAGATCTGCCCCATGTAAATGCCACCTAGTCACCAGTCTGAGACTGGTATAGTGGTGTTCTGTTTGTAATTTGGTCATCAGGGTCAGTGTGTGCTGTTGAGGATCATATACATACTTGCTCACCTGGGGAATGGACCCACAAGTTTGTAAACAGCTTTAAGAGATTGCTTTCATGAGTTTCTCTCTTTCTGTGATCTCCCTGTGGTTTCTTGGGCTCCCCTTTTTCATTCTTCCAGCCAGAAAGTGGACTTTATTTTCCTAAAGTCAGGCCCAAAATGTGGGAAGAGAGAGAGAAAACAAGGGCTGTTTGCCCCACTCTCTCAGGACTGACATTCTTCGGAGAGGAAAGATCCCTTCCCTCTGAATTTTAGACTTCTGCCAACCACATTGCCACCCATCACCACAGGATTGTGTGAAGACTGGGCATAAGAGAATGGAGAAAAGGGGAAAAGAAGAAAAACTGGATTTTTATACTCTCTGGGTGTTAGACCTCTTTCCTGATCTCAAGCCAGAGCTAGAGGTCTTGTGGAGCTCCCATTGTCTTGCTAATGCCCACATAGGTTGTGTGGAGTACAGGTGGAGGGAAAAAATGGTCAGTTAACTGCTAGTACTTCTAACTTCCCAGCCCACTTCTTTTTACTTTCTA
Organism: Cacajao melanocephalus; assembly: GCA_963573385.1. Lineage (NCBI taxonomy): Eukaryota > Metazoa > Chordata > Mammalia > Primates > Pitheciidae > Cacajao > Cacajao melanocephalus. The sequence goes on along the minus strand of CAUYLG010054595.1, from coordinate 41,159 downwards.
TTGCTTGCAACCAGCTACTGCCTGCTTTCTGCCCAGGTTTTGTAACTCTGTTCAGTCGGACAGAGAGTGGAATGTGCTTATTCCATCTTATCTGGAACCTTTCTTAATATATTTTTTGTCAGTTTTGTCCGTGTTTTATCCATCCTTCATTTTATTTATTTATTTATTTATTTTGAGATGGAGTCTCTCACCCAGGCGTGAGTGTTGGAGTGCAGTGGCATGATCTTGCTTGGCTCACTGTAACCTCCGCCTCCTGGGTTCAAGTGATTCTGCTGCTTCGGCTTCCCAAGCAGCTGGGATTACAGGGACGCGCCACCGCACCTGGTTAATTTTTGCATTTTTTAGTAGAGACGGAGTTTTGCCATGTTACCCAGGCTGGTCTCGAACTTCTGACCTCAGGTCATCCACCGGCTTTGGCCTCCCAAAGTGCTGGGACTACAGGCCTGAGCCACCACGTCCGGACCCATCCTTCATTTTAGACAGTCTAAGAGGTTTATATTCAGCCAGATTTCCACACTTACTTATTTGTGTTGTGATGTTTTTAAATGTTCAAATCTTAGCATGCACAAACAATTCTATAGAAACAAGTTGTTTATACTTGATTCCCAGTATAAGTAAAGGAGCTTTTGAGTCAGAGATTCAGTAACTTGCCTGAGGATTTCTCGTATCAGTGGTTGGTTATGCAATGTCTGTGACAAGCCCTAGAAGCTAAAAGACCAAACCTTAAAATGTTAGAAACAGAAAAGGCAGTTAATTATTATAAATAATTTGTTATAAAAGGAACTATAACTTATTAAAGTCAGATGATTTCTGGCCTTGACACTTCAGGATTTAGAGAAGATACTGTTGTGTACTGAAGCAGGGCTCTTTTCTTTCATACCCTTTAGCACAGAAAGCTGAACTAGGGATTTTTGCAAGATGAGAAAGGCGTGTTTAAATGTTTGTGTATATTTTCTTTACAGTAATAAATGCATATGAAAATAAAATTAACATATTGGGGCACCACCACACCCAGTTAATTTTTGTATTTTAGTAGAGACCGGGTTTCACCATGTTGGCCAGGATGGTCTCGACCTCCTGACTTTGTGATCCACCCGCTTTGGCCTCCCAAAGTGCTGGGATTACAGGCGTGAGCCACTGTACCTGGCCTCTCAGTTTATTTTGATATGTATTAGTAATAACAAAGACTAATAGATGAGAAGCTAGACAGAAATTTTATAAACCAAGTACTGCAAAATATGAATGGTGGACTCTAGGTGATATATGGGTGTACACTGTAAAAATTACTAAATTTTGCTGTGTGTTTGAAAATTTTTGTAATAAAATACTGGAAAATTTTTGTGGAAGCATACCAAAAACAGCTTCATTGTATTTGGATAGTCAACTTAATTTAGAATATTCAAATGTCCAAGGAGTACCAATGTCTTAAGCCATTCTATTGGCCTTTCCCAAATTGTGCTATTTTATGAAGTTGTTTTAAAGAGAGATGCAGTCCCGGCATGGTGGTGCACATCTGTCATCTCAGCACTTTGGGAGCCTGAGGCGGGTGGATCACTTGAGGTCAGCAGTTCAAGACCAGTCTGGACAACATGGCAAGACCACATCTCTACTAAAAATACAAAAATTAGCCTGGCATGGTGCCACGTACCTGTGGTTCCAGCTACTCAGGAGTCTTAAGCACAAGAATTGCTTGAACCTGAGAGATAGAGGTTGCAGTGAGCTGACAGTATGCCACTGCACTCCAGCCTGGGTCACAAAGTGAGACCCTGTATCAAAAAAATGAAGTAAAGAGATTTGTATTTTTTAAGGGTTGTAGGGGTGGGCGCGGTGGCTCATGCCTGTAATCCCAGCACTTTGGGAGGCCAAGGTGGGTGGATCATGAGGTCAGGAGATTGAGAACATCGTGGCTAACACGGTGAAACCCTATCTCTACTAAAAATACAAAAAATTAGCTGGGCATGATGGCACATAACTGTAGTCCCGGCTACTCAGGAGGCGGAGGCAGGAGAATCACTTGAACCTGGGAGGCAGAGACTGCAGTGAGCCAAGGTTGCACTACAGCCTAGGCGACAGAGTGAGACTCCATCTCAAAAAAAAAAAAAGGGTTGTGGGACCTGTTAGTTAATTATATTGAAATGCTTTCTTTTCTAGGTCATCCATGCCTGGCTTATTATATCATCTCTATTGTTGCTGTTCTTTTTTTCATTCATTTACTTGGGGTAAGTCGTGAAATTTTTGGTCTTTCAAAATCTACTACCTTTGTGCTCCGTAGCTATCATTTAAAGCCATGTACTTTGTTGATGAATTACTCTTAAGTTATAATTGTTTCCAAATATAGATCATACTTGGTATGTAAAAGATAAGTCAGTATTACTAATTGAGACGTGCTTCTGTTCCTTGCTTATAATAAGTAGAACTGAAAGAACTCAAGACTACAGTTAATTCTAAGCCTTTTTGAAGATACATGCTTCTAGTAGAAGTCTATGAATCAAAATTTTAAGAAAGGGTTTTAAGAATGTGTAAAAACAAGAATTAATTGATTTTCACACATCTGTATTTTTTTTTTATCAGTGACAGTTTTTTCTTTCAAATGAAATTTTCACATGATATAGAAAAAAGTGGATCTGGGCCAGGTGCGATGGCTCACACCTATAATCCCCGCACTTTGGGAGGCCAAGGCGGGTAGATCACGCACGAGGTCAGAAGTTCAAGACCATCCTGGCCAAAATCCTGTCTCTACTAAAGATACAAAAATTCGGCATGGTGGCAGGCGCCTGTAATCCCAGCTACTCAGGAGCCTGAGACAGGAGAATTGCTTGAACCCAGGTGGCAGAGGTTTCAGTGAGCCAAGATCGTGCCACTGCACTCCAGCCTGAGCAATAGAGTGAGACTCCGTCCCAAAAAAAAAAAAAAGAAAAATGTGGATCTGGTCTGTCGAAGAGAATGGAATAGTGAAGCTCAGAGAAGCTCAGGCTGAGAAAAGCCTGGCCTTTTTCTCAGCTCAAGTGGCAGAATACAGTTTGTAAACAATTGCACTAGCTCTTAAATTTGAAGAGACTGTAAAACTAATAAATAAATTGGAGAGTTATTTCTTTGGTAGAAGATAAAGGGAAATAACCACAGACAAAAGAAGCAAATGTGACAATCTGTGAAATAGATGATATTCTAGAAAAAAAATTACCCAAACTGACCCCTGAAGAGAGAGAACATCTAAACAGAGCAAAAAAGAAATACAGAAAGTTACTGAAGTAGTTTCTACCCCACCTGTACAAATAACAATAGTACCGGGCCCCAAAGGATTCATAGGGAAATTCTGTTACACGTTTAAGGAATGGTAACTCTAATACTATTTTAAGTGTTCCAGAACATAGAAAAAGTAAAAAAGTTTCCAGATTAATTTTATGAAGCCAGCATAACACTGATAACTAAAGCCCTGCGAGTCATCAAGAAAAAGAAAACTGTTGGTCAGTTATATTTATTGATCTCAAAAGAATAACAAAATATTAAGAGAATTCAGCAATAGATTAACAGAGTAATACATTTGACCAAGTGGAGTTTGTTTGCAGAATGGAAGACTGGTTCATTATAAGTCACCATATTACTAGATCATCGTCTCTGTACATGCCAAAAGGTACTTGATAAGATTCCACACCTGTTCTTGATCAGATTCCTTAATAAAACAAATAGATGGAGCTGTGTGTGGTGGCTTATGCTTATAATCTCAATACTCGGGGAGGCCAAGGTGGGAGGATCGCTTGAGGTTGGGATTTCGATACTGACCTGCATAACATAACAAGACTCCACCTCTAGAAAACATAGATTACCCGGTTATGGTGTGTGCCTGTAGTCCTAGCTGCATGGGAGACTAAGGTAGGAGGATGGCTCGAGCCCAGGAATTCAAGGCTGCAGTGAGCTATGATTGTGCCACTACACTCCAGCCTGGGTGATGGAGCAAGACTTATTCTCTAAAAATAAATAAATAAATCTCTTAACATGATAAAATATATGAATCTCATTCTAAAAGCCAATGTCATCCTCATAGGGGAACTAGAAGCTTGCCTATTAAGGTCAGGAATGAGATAAAGGTGCCCTCCCCCCCGCCACAGACACATCTCGCTCTGTCATCCAGGTTGGAGTGCAATGGCGTGATCTCGGCTCACAGCACCCTCCACCTCCCACATTCAAGCAATTCTCCCACCTCAGCCTCCCAAGTAGCTGGGAGTACAGGCACCCACCACCACACCTGGCTAATTTTTGTATTTTTAGTAGAGCAGGGGTTTTACCGTGTTGGCCAGGCTGGTCTTGAAATTCTGACCTCAGGTGATCCGCCCTCCTCAGCCTCCCAAAGTGCTGGGATTACAGGCATGAGCCGCTGTGCTCAGCCGAGATGAAGGTTTTCTTTATCACCAGTTATCCAGCATTGCTCTGGAGGGACTAGCAAACACAATTAAACAAGAGAAAGAAATAAGAACTATATATTTTGGAAAGGAAGGTTAAATTACCAATATTTGGAGATAAAATGATTGTTTACTTTGTTTTAGAACTAACTGAAAACCAGTTCGAATTACTAAGTAAGTTTAGTAAGGCACTTGAATACAAAATTAAACACAAATACCTAGGCTGGACATGGTGGCTCATGCCCGTAATCTGAGCACTTTGGGAGGCCAAGGCGGGTGGATCACCTGAGGTGAGGAGTTCAAGACCAGCCTGGCCAACATGTTGAAACCCCATCTCTACTAAAAATACAAAAAAATGGCTGAGCATGGTGGCAGCCGCCCATAGTCCCAGCTACTCAGGAGGCTGAGGCAGGAGAATCACTTGAACCTGGGAGGCAGAGGTTGCAGTGAGCCGAGATCACACCATTGCACTCCAGCTTGGGCAACAAGAGCAAAACTTCCTCTCAAAAAAAATAAAATGAAAACACAAATCAGTAACCTTCACATAAACAACTAGTTAGGAAACATAATAACAGGACAAATTCTGTTTGTGATAGCAGCAAAAAAGTTAAATATCTATGAAAAAATAAGAATTGTGCAAGCCCTGGACACTAGTGAGCCTGAGATGCCAGCTGAGGCCCTGGCCCCAGCTCCCCTTGAGCTGAGTAGTGTGGAGAACATCTTGCACAGGCTGCAGACTGCCTTCCAAGAAGCCTTTGACCTTTACCGTGTGTTGGGTCTCCAGTGACTGGGTGGGCAGTGAGCAGTAGCAGGTGCAGACTGAGCTGGCCCTCTACCTTCCTTTGGATCCACAGCCAGTTGAAGGCCAACAACTGGGTGGATGTGACTGATGTGGCTCCAGGCCCTCTCCAGCTCAGGTTCACCCTCCTGGCATACATTGTACTCAGACCTTCTGGTGCAGGCTGTGCAGGGGAAGGCGGGATCACTGAGGGCCAGCAGTCCCTGCTCCACTACAGGCTGCTGCTTCTGAAAAATTGGTATTTTAAGTGAATAAACTGACAGTGTAGAGGAGTAAAAAACATAATTTGCAAGATCTATTATTGAGAAATTTTAAGGCTGGTTGTAGTAGCTCACACTTGTAATCCCACCAATTTGGGAGGCCAAGGTGGGAGGATCCTTGAGCCCAGGGGTTCTAGACCAGCCTGGGCAACATGGTGAACATCCATCTCTACAAAAAGTACAAAACTTAGCCAGGTGTGGTGGTGCATACCTGTAGTCCTAACTACTTGAGAGGCTGAGGCAGGAGGATTGCTTGAGCCAAGGACTTTGAGGCTGCAGTGATGTATGATTATGCCACCAGGTGACAGTGAGAACTTGTCTCTATTTAAAGAAGAAAGAATTAAAATATGCTATCGTTTGTCTTAAGTAGAAAAGTGTATGTATGATATGTATAAAATCTCTGGAAGGATGTACATGAAATTAATAATAGTGCTTTCCAGCTGGTCATGGCTCACACTTTTAATGTCAGCATTTTTGGAGGTGGAGACAGGAGGATCACTTGAGTCTAGGAGTTCAAAGCCAGCCTGGGCAACATAGCAAGACGCCATCTCAAAAAAAAAACATATCGCTTTCCACTACAGAGGGGAACTGTGAGACACAGTGGAAGAAAACCTACTTTTCACAGTATCTGTTGTGAATTTTATATCTTATTCATGTGTTACCTAGCCAAAGATTAATGAATAGGTTGTTTGTTTTTTTCTTTTTAAGTTTGAGGATACCTGAAATGCTTAATATAAATATCTACATTGTCCAGAAATTTCAACATTTACTCTATGTTGGAATTTCAAAGTGGAAGAGGAATCATCTTTCTGGTTAGTACTCGAAACTCAAAAGTTTGTGCCTAAAGGTATGCTTTCTTTCTGTTCAGTTACCTCAAGCATCTTCTATAGTTGCAGTCTCTTTGTTGTTAGATGGTGGATTTTTCCTCCCCAAAATTCAAACGCATTTTCTTATAAAAATGCTAAACATTCATTGTTTTTTAAAAAAGATGTAGGAGAAAATGACCAGAATCCCACCACCTAAAGATAAGTCCTGTCATCATCAGTTTCTCATCTGCTCTTCTCTCACAGTTTTACATAAATGGGATCATAAACAGGATCCTATATTTTTTCAAGCAACAGTGTATTATGCCTATACTCCATGTTTATATGTGTGTATTAAAAACGTATGTGTATGTGTATATATGTGTGTGTGTGCATATATATGTGTGTGTGTGTGTATATATATATATATATATATATATATATATATATATGATGATTTCTCTCCCGCTTTGAAGGAGAAAGAAAGCACACCTTTATTTAAGCATAAACTTTGGGTTTCAGATACTATCCGGAAAGATGATTTATCTCCTACTTTGAAAAGCTAAAATACATACATGTATATAAATGTGTGTATTTTTTAAGAATTATATATAAAAGTTATATATTAAAATTATATATATGCAATTTTAAAAAGTGTTAGAGTTAAGATCTTGCTCTGTTGCCCAAGCTGGAGTGCAGTGGTGAGAGCATGGTTCACACAGCCTCCACCTTCAAGGCTCAAACCATCTTCCTGCCCAGCCTCCTGAGTAGCTGGGACTACAGGCATGTGCCATCACCTCCAGCTAATATAAAAGTTTTTTTGTAGTGATAGAATCTCACTCTGTTGCCCAGGCTGGTCTGGAATTCCTGGCCTCAAGTGATCCTCCCACCTCCCACCTCCCACCTCGACTTCCCAAAGTGCTGGGATTACAGGCATGAGCCACTGTGCTTAGCCTGCATATATGTACTAATGACCACTAAATCTCATTGTATGAAAATTTATGTCCTGGCTATAAAATTTATTGGCACATGTTTAATTTTTTTCTAATTTCAGATATTTTAAACTAATATTTCCTGAAGTATGACATTTTAGGTATTATATGATCTTTTTTTCTGTTTGTACTTACTTTTATAGTTATGGCCTGTGAAACTGGTTTCCCATTTAAGTGAATGATACAGAGCTTCCTGTTTAAAAAAAAAAAATCAGCTTGGGAAAAAGTGAATTTTTCAACTTTAGGGAAAATGAATTAATCGGCCAGGTGCTGTGGCTCATGCTTGTAATCCCAGCACTTTAGGAAGCCGAGGTGGGCAGATTGCTTGAACCTAGGAATTTGAGACCAACCTGGGCAACATGGTGAAACCCTATCTCTACCAAAAAAAAAAAAAAAAAAAAAATTAGCCAGGCATGGTGGCACACATCTGTTGTCCCAGCTACATAGGAGGCCAAGCTGGGAGGACCACCTGAGCTCCAGAGGTCAAGACTGCAGTGAGCCGTGATTGCACCACTGTACTCCAGCCTGGATGACAGAGTGAGACCCTAGCTCAAAAAAATAATAATTTAAAGGAAAGTATTAAATAAATGATAGCACAGTTGATATAGGTTATATTAAAATTATTAAGGTGCGATAATATCTATAGTTTGGGAGCCATCACGTTATTCTAAACAATGTTTTGATGAAAATTATTGTACATAAATCTTTTGAAATCTGTTTAACTTTTTTTCAGGGAAGTGTTTAAAACCTATAACGTTGCTGTGGACTACATTACTGTTGCACTCCTGATCTGGAATTTTGGTGTGGTGGGAATGATTGCTATTCACTGGAAAGGTCCACTTCGACTCCAGCAGGCATATCTCATTATGATTAGTGCTCTCATGGCCCTGGTGTTTATCAAGTACCTCCCTGAATGGACTGCATGGCTCATCTTGGCTGTGATTTCAGTATATGGTAAAACCCAAGACTGATAATTTGTCACAGAAATGTCTCATTGGAGTGTTTTCTTTCCTCGTCTCTTTATCTTGATTTAGAGAAAATGGTAAAATTCCATAGCTCTTCAGTAAATCATTAATTAGCTATAGTAACTTTTTCATTTGAAGATTTCAGCTGGTCATAGTAATTCATGCCTGTAATCCCAGCACTTTGGGAGGCTGAGGCAGACAGATCGCCTAAGCCCAGAGTTCAAGACCAGCCTGGGCAACATGGCAAAACCTCGTATCTACAGAAAATACAAAAATTAGTTGGTCATGGTGGTGCACACCTGTAGTCCCAGCTACTTAGGAAGGTGGGAGGAGCAATTGAGCCTAGGAGGCCAAGGCTACAGTGAGCTGTGATTGCGTCACTACATTCCAGCCTGGGTGACAAAACAAGAATCTGTCTCAAAAAATTTTGTTTTTTCAAAAATTTTGAAGTTTTGTTCTTTAAAAATGTTTTATTACTCCCACTAGTTTAACTCAGTGATGGGTTAGTGGAAGGAGCGACGAACAGCTGGTGAGAAGACTTAGATTCAAATTCCATCTCTACCACTGACAGTCTTTGTGACCTTAGGAAAGTGACTTGAGCTCTTTGAGCTTCAGCTTTCTCATTTATAAATTGGGAACAGTGCATCTCCCACTGTTGTAAAAGTTCAGTGAATTGAATATATGTTAAAAATCACAAGCAGGTTTGGGTGCAGTGGCTCATGCCTGTAATCCTAGCACTCTAGGAGGCTGAGGCGTGCGGATCACTTGAGGTCAGGAGTTCGAAATCAGCCTGGCCAACATGATGAAACCTGTTTCTACTAAGAATACAAAAATTAGCTGGGTGTGGTGGAGTGTGCCTGTAATCCCAGCTACTTGAGGGGCTGAGGCAGGAGAATTGCTTGAACCCAGGTGGTGGAGGCTGTGATAAATTGAGATGGCTCCACTGCACTCCAGCCTGGGTGACAGAGTAAGACTCTGTTTCAAAAAAAAAAAAAAAAAAAAAAAAAAAAAAAAACAAGCAGAGCGAAGTGGGAGACACACAAAAAGCTCAATTCATTTTTTAAAAGATTTTTTTCTTTTGTGTCTTATTGTATAAACTTTTTCTTTCTTTCTTTCTTTCTTTCTTTCTTTTTTTTTTTTTTTTTTTGAGACAAGGTCTTTCTGTGTCACCCAGGCTGGTTTGCAGTGGCATGATCATAGCTCACTGCAACCTTGAACTCCCGGACTCATGCAATACTCCCACTTCACCCTCTCTCTAGTAACTAGGACTACAAGTGTGCACCACCACGCCTGGCTTTTTTATTTTTTGTAGAGACGAGGTCTCGCTGTATTGCCTAGACTGGTCTTGAACTCATGAGCTCAAGCAATCCTCCTGCCTTGGCCTCTCAAGGTATTGTGAATATAGATATGAGCCACTGCATCTGACCTCATTTCACTTTTAAAATCAAAATTAGGTTACCTCCTTTATATAAGGTAATGTATGGAATTATTATTTTAAAAATAAAACTGATTTGGACAGTGTGAGATTCAAATCCTGTAACCACCAGTGTGACATGGGTCCTGAACAGTTAGAACATATTCCAGCCATTAACCCAGGCAGCTTTTAGGTACCTACTCTGTGGCTATTGTCCTGTATGAAAGCCAAAAAGAGATCCATTTTCAGAGACTGATATGTGACCTCTTTTATGTTATAGGGCCATGGCCATACTCTTTGTTTTTGTTTTTTTCTTCCAGAGACAGGATCTCTCTCTCTCTCGCCCACACTGGAGTACAGTGGCATGATCATGACTCCTGTCCTGGACTCAAACAGTCCTCCCACCTCAGCCTCCAAAGTAGATAGGACTACAGGCATGCACTACCATTCTAATTTAAAAAAAGAAAAAGATTTTTTTTTTTTTTTTTTTGCAGAGATGAGATCTCACTGTGTTTCCCAAGTCGGTCTGGAATTCCTGGCCTCAAGAGATATTCCCACCTCAGCCTTCCAAAGTGTTGGGATTACAGGTGTGAGCCACCACGCCTGGCCATACACTTTTATCACTATTACATACTTATTAAAATGTTTGGTGGCCTGTAATTGGAAAGATCATCCTCATTTGATTGACGAAGTCTATGGAAATGGGATTGAACTGGTTCTGTTCTTGTGTTTGAGTAATCAGTTGTGGAACTATAGAAGTCATATACTCTCTATCTGATTTCCTAATTACCTTATGTTGTATAGTACTTGATGGTTTGCAAAGTAATCATCTATTGCTTCGCTGTGATTAAGAATGCCAGGTCTGGAGACAGAATACCTGGGTTCAAATTCTGCTCATCACTTTTTTTTGTTTTTTGAGATGGAGTCTCGCTCTGTCACCTGGGCTGGAGTGCAGTGGCATGATCTCCACTCACTCCAATCTCCGCCTTCTGGGGTCAAGCGATTCTCCTACCTCAGGCTCCCGAGTAGCTGGGACTACAGGTGTGCAGCACCATGCCCAGCTAATTTTTGTATTTTTAGTAGAGATGGGGTTTTGCTGTGTTTGCCAGGCTGGTCTTGAACTCGACCTCAAGTGATCCACCCACCTCAGCCTCCCAAAGTGCTGGGATTACAGGCGTGAGCCACTGCACCCAGCCTACTCAATCACTTACTAGCTATTTGACCACAGACAAGTTGCTCAACCCCTAAGTCTGTTGTTGTGAAGATTAAATTAAATGATACATTTAATACAGTAATACACTTAGAACAGTGTCTATCAGTAAATTTTTTCTGTTTTAAGAAACAGGGTCTCACTCTGTCTCCCAGGCTGGAGTAAAGTGGCGTGATCATAGCTCACTGTAGCTTCAAAAACCTGGTCTCAAGCAGTCCTTCTATTTCAGCCTCTCGAGTAGATAGGACTGCAGGCCCAGGTTAGTGTTGACTGCCTGGCCTCAGGCAGCCTCCCGAAGTACTGAGATCACAGACGTGAAGCACTGTACCCAGCCCAGTGTTACATTTTTATGTAATCCTGTGAAGTATCAAGGCAGTTATTACCCCTATTTGACTGCTAAGAAACTTGAAGTTTACAGATGTAAATTATTTGCCCAAGCTTAAACTCTGATCTTGAATCTGAATCCCTAGTCCAATATTCTTTTCACTGTATTACGATATTTTTACCGTCAACCTTCCATTCTGTCTGCATATCTTACAAATGAATATCTCTAAGAGCTTTAAGTTCCTTTTAAATGAGATTGTTGTTGTACCCAATGTTTAGAGTAGTGATTCTCAGCTCCATTTTTACAAGGTTTCAAGGTTTAATTTGTCATAAAAGTTCTGAAATTTTCAAAAGCAAAAGCAATTTTAATTTATTTTAATTGCTCTAAAAAGTAAGCAAATTTATTGTTTAGCAGTTCTTAAAGGGAGAGCATATCGTAAAACTGAAATAGTTACAGGATGTGGCAGAGTCAAACAAGCTGAAAATCTCATTACTTCATAGCAGAGCAGACTTCTTATTCAAACAAATTGAAGTAGAAGTGTTGAGAGTAGAGATTTCTTTGTGTATGTTTTATTACTGTACTATATTATAAATATAATTTTATATATACAAAATACAAAGAGACATGACCACTTCAAGGCATGAAATTTTTTTTTGAGACAGAGTCTTACTCTGTCACATAGGCTGGAGTGCAGTGGTGCCATCTCGGCTCACGGCAACCTCTACCTCCAGGGCTCAAGCAGTCTCCCACCTCAGCTTCCTGAGTAGCTGGGACTATGGGCACCTGCCACCATGAGCCGCTAATTTTTTAGCATTTTTGGTAGAGATGGTATTTCGCCATCTTGGCCAGGCCGGTCTTGAACCCCTGAGCGCAAGCGATTTGCTGCCTCAACCTCCTAAAGTGCTAGAATTACAAATGTGAACCACTATGCCTGACAAAGGATGAAGTTTTGAAATTTAAATGCAACTAAGTGACAGGAGTGTCAACACAAGCTATCAATTCTTCCTTTACAAATTTAGCTGTACCTGTTTTATATATATTTATATATATGTGTGTATATATTTTTACCTGTACATATGTGTGTGTGTATATATATATATATATAAGCTGTACCTTTATATATATATGTGTATATATATACATATATGTATATATTTTATATATATAGGTATATTTACCTGTTTTATATTTTTAGGTGTTTAAAATTCTTTTAATATTTTTATATGCTGAATTTTCATGACAGAAAATGAAAGAAAAATTGCAGTTGATGGAAAGAAATGGTGATATAAACAGAAATAATTTAGGTATATTGCTTCCTCTCTGATTTACTATTTTTGTAAAATAAGCTACTTTTCAGCACCACATATGTTCTGAGACCTGAATATTTGTGAAGTGCTTTTATTTGACCAGAGAGTAAAGAAATAATAAACTCTATCTTGCAAAGAGTTATTATTTTGTTTTGTTTAAATTTATTGCCCTCTTGGTTCCTCAAAGAAGAAATCAAAAAATAAATTAACTCCCCTCTTATTTCAAGTATTTCTCAGTAGTACATAATACTGCTTTTAAAAGGAGAAGGGATGCATTTCTTCTATTCTCTTCATATTTTGAAAAGTTCAGTCAAATTCCTTTTATTAAATTCCTCTTGAAGTAATCTTTTTATTTATAGTTCATATCTGTGATTAGAAGTGACTTCTTTCTGTTTCTGCTCACTGTAGGTTGACAACTGCTCTAAAATAGTCTATCTCATCTCTGCAGCTTTCCTTTATACTGGGAAGACTTATTTCTAGAACCTAGTAATGATACACTGTACACTAAGCAAGTAGCAGTCAAACCCAAAATGAAATTTTTACACCTGTTCTGTGTGGTTTTATTTTGTTTAGGTGGTCCCCCTTGCCCCCACCAGTTCACCTGCCATTATTTCATATCAATTCAACATCTTTTTGTGTAAAAAGAGAAAACATTAAACATTTTCCCTTCATTAATTCCTAACACCCGTTTACAAGTTGAGCCCATACATTTTATCAGATGTCTTTTCTCTTTTTTTTTTTTCTAGATTTAGTGGCTGTTTTGTGTCCGAAAGGTCCACTTCGTATGTTGGTTGAAACAGCTCAGGAGAGAAATGAAACGCTTTTTCCGGCTCTCATTTACTCCTGTAAGTATTTGAGAATGATGTTGGATTAGTAATCAGTGTAGAATTTATAGGAACTGATGCACATGTAACTCTGGTCATTTTCATGGTACTTAGTATCATCTTAAATACACAGCATTCATGGAACTCCTACAGATCTCTTTGTTTCCTTGCAAATGATTGTCTTCTACCTAATGTTGATTCAAGAGAATTTTCAATATGAATAGAAAGAAAGGAAATATTTAGATATTGGGGAACCAGCATTCCCATTTAAAAACTTGTTAGTCAGGTGCTATCGATTAGGGCAAGCTCAAGGATTTTTTCAAGTGACTGGTTTAGATGTCTGCTATTCAGTGATCACCGAGGAACTGAGATTGTTGAGCAGAAACGTAATGTGAGCAGAGCTGTGCCTTTGTAAGCTGGCAGCACTGTGTAAGGTGAATTGGTGGGGTGGACTCTGAGATCATGAGAGGCCTGCTAAGCATAACTAAGATGATATAGCCATGATCTAGGTGGAAAGTAATGAGGGTTTGAATTACAGTAGTGGCAGTAGCAATCAAGGGAAAGAGTTAATGGAGGTTGCAGAGGTCAAATCAATAGTTCTAGCAACTGAGGAGAGAAGTTTTAAGCTTGAAGGAAAGGGAGGAAGAAAAAAATGTTTTCCTGTATTTTCTTATTGTTGTTTTTGAGACAGGGTCTCACTCCCGCCCAGGCTGGAGTGCAGTGGTGTGATCACAGCTCACTGCAGCCTCGAACTCCCAGGCTCAGGTGATCCACTCACCTCAGCCTCTCGAGTAGCTGTGACTATAGGCACGTGCCACTATGCCTGGCTAAGTTTTTGTATTTTATGTAGAGACAGGGTTTTGCCATGTTGCCTAGGCTGGTCTCGAACTCCTGGGCTTAAGCAGTCTTCCCACCTTGACTTCCCAAAGTGCTGGGGTTACAGGTATGAGCCACCACGCCTGACCACATTTTCTTGTGTGAGTGATCTGATTAGTTTTATATCTTTTTGTGGTTCATATCTAATTTAGTTGACAGTATGTGTAGGTCACTGAGGGAGACATTTCTAGCAGAAGTTTGGAAATGAAGTACTAGAACTTGGGAAAAAGTTGATATTCAAGATATAGACTTGAAGAACATCAGCAGAGAGGTTGTAATTAAGCTCTGTGAGCTGGTGAGCAATTCAAATAAAAGCAGAAGAGAAGAGGAAGACAAGGGTCACTTTGTCAGCTGCTGTGTTTAGAGAATGAGACAATGAAGAGAGGATACTAAAGGAAGTAGAAGAAAATATCAGAAAATTGGGAAAGCCAGTATTTTTCACTTAATATATCATGACTTTTTTGATGTCAGCACATGAAATGGCTGCATAGTGTTCTCCTGCGTAGATATTGAGTGGTGGGTATCCTCATTGGTAGACACTTACAGAGAGCATCCATGAACTTATGAATGTTGTTATAAGATGTATTCTTAGAGTAGAATTGCTAAGTCAGAGGATGTATGTATTTAAATTTTGACAGTTTGCCAAATTACTTCCTAAAAAAGCTATGCCAGTTTACATTCTCTTCAGTAATATGGAAGTACCAATTTCCGGCTGGGCATGGTGGCTTACACCTGTAATCCCAGCACTTTGGGAGTCTGAAGTGGGTGGATCATGAGGTCAGGAGTTTGAGACCAGCCTGGTCAAGATGGTGAAACCCCGTCTCTACTAAAAATACAAAAATTAGCCAGGTGTGGTGATGGGCGCCTGTAATCCCAGCTACTTGGGAGCCTGAGGCAGGAGAATGGCTTGAACTCGGGAGGTGGAGGTTGCAGTGAGCCAAGATCATGCCACCGCACTGTATCCTGGGTGACAGAACATTAATCCATATAAAAAAAAAAAAAAAAAAAAAAAAAAAGAACCAATTTCCTTATACCTTTGTTAATACTTGCTTGCTCTGTCTGTGCATACATGCGTGTGTGTCTGAGAGAGAGAGAGACATCTAATAGACAAAAAAATAACATTTTTTTTTGAGACAGTCTCGCTCTGTCACTCGTATAGTGACCCTGTCTCAACTCACTGGAACTTCCATTTCCCAGGTTCAAGCAATTCTCTTGCCTCAGCCTCCTGAGAGCTGGAATTATAGGCGTATATCACCATGCCTGGCTAATTTTTATCTTTTTAGTAGAGACACTGTTTCACCATGTTGGCCAGGCTGATTCAAGCAGTCTAACTGCTTCGGCCTCCCAAAGTGTTAGGATTATAGGTGTGAGCCACCGCTCCCGGCCCTGTAAAATTAATCTTATACAAGTAATATCCTTGAAAAAAGATAAAAATTACAGATAAAAATAAATTTCGTGGTAACTGGCATCCTTAATCTTAATGCCTTATCAGGTATTTACCCCTGATATCAGTTTGTTCTATATTCTTATAGATTTTTTTTGCCTATTTTTCTGTTGAGTTATTGTAAAACCAATTTGAAGAAGGAGAAAGGCCAGGCGTCATGGCTCACGCCTGTAATCCCAGCACTTTGGGAGGCCTAGGTGGGCGGATCATTTGAGTTCAGGAGTTTGAGACCAGCGTGGCCAACATGGTGAAACGCTGTCTCTACTAAAAATGTAAAAATTAGCTGAGTGTGGTGGCGCACATTTGTAATCCCAGTTACTTGGGAGGCTGAGGCAGGAGGATCACTTGAACCCAGGAGGCGGAGGTTGCAGTGAGCCATGATCGCGCCACTGCACTCCAGCCTGGGTGACAGAGCAAGACTCATCTTAAAAATAAAATAAAATAAAATAAAATGAAATGAAATGAAATGAAATGAAATGAAATGAAATGAAATGAAAAAATAAAATAAAATAAATAAAATAAAATAAAATAATAAAATAAAATAAAAATAAAAATAAAATATAAAAAATAGTCAAAGGGTAATGAGGACTAAGTAAACCATACAGGATTTGCTGCCTAAGATGTCATTAGTGACATTGAAGAGAGCAAGTTCAGTAGAGAAATAGGACTAGAAGCAGTATTCCAAAGGGAAGGTGCATGTGTCTGTGTTTTGCCAGTGCTGGAAGTGGAAGTGATGGTGTAGGCAGAGAATGGGTGGTGAAGAAGGAGAGGTATAGTAAATGTCATGCACTACATCAAAGATTTCTGTCTCACAGGCAGAGCAGCTGGTGACCTGACAGGGGAACAGGTTTGAGGAAAGGTGTTTAAAGGAGAGGGAAGATTTGTGACAATTTTTTTTTGGTAGAGACAAGGTTTCACCATGTTGGTCAGGCTGGTCTCGAACTCCTGACCTCTTGATCGGCCCGCCTAGGCCTCCCAAAGTGCTGAGATTACAGGCATGAGCCACCATGCCTGGCCTGATGAACATATATTTTTTGAAAAGCTCTCAAGTCTATTTAATGACCACAGAACATAAGACATTCTGAGATTATTTTAAAAACAATTCAACATATGTGGGAAAATAGGAATATAAACCTTTACCTCCTATGTAGATCAGGTAGGGTGAAGAAGGCATCTGTTCTTTTGCAATACTAAATGTCTTGTGAGGATTTTACAAATCACTGAATTTGAGAGGTTTTGTTTTGTTTTTTTGAGACGGAGTTTCACTCTTGCCCAGACTGGAGTGCAGTGGCACGATCTCAGCTCACTGCAGTCTCTGCTTTCTGGGTTCAAGTGATTCTCCTCCCTCAGCCTCCGAAGTAGCTGAGATTACAGATGCCTGCCACCATGCCTGGCAGTTTTTGTATTTTTTAGTAGAGACGGAGTTTCACCATGTTGGCCAGGCTGGTCTTGAACTCCTGACCTCAAATGACCTGACTGCCTCAGCCTCCCAACGTGCTGGGATTATAGGCATGAGCCACTACACCCAGACTTTGTTTTGTTTTTTTAACAGAATATAAGAAAACAGCAATACCAGTCAGTACTTTTTCCCTGAAGTGGATATAAACACGAATATGATAAGTTTTAAATCAGTCATCCTGGCTGTTTTCTAAAAATCAATAAATATAATTCTTTTATGGATTTTAATTCTGTTTCCCAGTTAAGGGTATTCAATTTGCAAAATACTCTTACTAACAGGAAAAGTATGAGCATTTTTGTTTTTTACTTCTGTCGTTTGACAGAAAAAATATACACCTACTCTTTGAACTAATTCATTCTTCCCTTGTAGTCATTAGTAAAAGTGGTTCACTCTGGGAGCTTAACTAGAAGGGAAAATAACAATTCTTTGAGATAGATCTCTTTCTATTTTTTTTTTATTTTTGAGACGGAGTTTCGCTCTTGTTACCCAGGCTGCAGTGCAATGGTGTGATCTCGGCTCACTGCAACCTCCGCCTCCTGGGTTCAAGCAATTTTCCTGCCTCAGCCTCCTGAGTAGCTGGGACTACAGGCGCGTGCTACCATGCCCAGCTAATTTTTGTATTTTTAGTAGAGGCTGTGTTTCACCATGTTGACCAGGATGGTCTCGATCTCTTGACCTCGTGATCCATCCGCCTCGGCCTCCCAAAGTGCTGGGATTATAGGCATGAGCCACTGCGCCCAGCCAAGATAGAATATTTTACATAAAGCTTTTTCTTTGATTTCGTTTCTGTTAAAGGTTGTATTAATTTTTAAATCTGCAATATTTTCCAGCCAGGTATGCCTATAATCCCAGGACTTTAGGAGGTAGAGGCAGGAGGATTGCTTGAGCCCAGAAGTTCAAGACCAGCCTAGGCTACATTAAAAGCAAAACACAAATTATTTTTTTGAGACAGAGTTTTGCTCTTTTTGCCCAGGCTGGAGGGCAGTGGCGCAATCTTGGCTCACTGCAACCTCCTCCTCCCAGGTTTAAGCTATTCTCCTGCCTCAGCCTCTTGAGTAGCTGGGATTATAGGCGGTTGCCACCATACCCAGCTAATTTTTGTATTTTTAGTGGAGACAAGGTTTTGCCATGTTGGTCGGGCTGGTCTTGAACTCCCAATCTCAGGTGATCCACCTGCCTGAGCCTCCCAAAGTGCTGGGATTACAGGCGTGAGCCACCGCGCCCAGCCTCTTTTTTTAACTTAAAAAATCTGCTTATTTTTCTACTGATATAAGGTGTTTGGTGTTAAGGTGAAAGAAAAGTGATTTTTAAAAATATTATATTAGGGGCCGGGCACGGAGGCTGACACCTGTATTCCCAGCACTTTAGGAGGCTGAGGCGGGTGGATCACAAGGTCAGGCGATCGTGACCATCCTGGCTAACACAGTGAAACCCTGTCTCTACTAAAAATACAAAAAATTAGCTGGGTATGGTGGTATGCACCTGTAGTCTCAGCTACTCGAGAGGCTGAGGCAGGAGAATCGCTTGAACCCAGGAGACAGAGGTTGCAGTGAGCCACCATTGCACTCCAGCCTGGGTGACAGAGCGACACTCGGTCTCAAAGAAAAGATTATTTTAGTACTATTTATTCAACAAATATATTATTTATGATAACTACCATAGGGTCAGCAAACTACTGCTTGAAGCCAAATGTGGCCCATGGCCTGTTCTTGTACAGCTTATAAGCTAAGAATGCTTTTTACATTTTTAAAAGGTTGTTTTTTAAAACAACAACAACAAAAAAACAAGAATATGTGACACACAAAACCTGAATTGTTTACTGCCTGGCCATTTACAGAAAATGTTGATTTTTATGATACTATTAAATGCTAAAACAAAAGAGCTTACAGCTATATTTTTTCATACTTGCATAAAGAAAGAAAAACAAGTAGCTGCTGCCTTCATTTCCAAAAGGCTATAGAAATTCATAAATAGGCCAGGTGCAGTGGCTCATGCCTGTAATCCTAGCATTTTGGGAGGCCAAGGCGGGAGGATTGCTTGAGCCCAGGAGTTTGAGTCCAGCTTGGGCAACATAGTGAGACCCTGTTTTTACAAAAAATAAAAATACAAATTCATAAACCTCATACATGGTGGTTGCCCTTCAGTTTTTCTTCTTTAGATCTGGATTTAGTTAAACAGTGTATTCCCTGTCTTGTTTCTGTTAACTTTTGATCATTTGGTTGGGTTATTCTATAATGAAACTTGGTTGACCTCAGAAATAACAAGGCGGTGGTTTAGCTTCTTTGCTTCTATATTTCTTTCATAAGTTCTTCAAGAAGCCTAAGTATTAGAAACATGGATAAAATTATAGTGATAAAAGGCCAGAGGGACATAAATGTCAAGTATCTTGTTTAAAATTACTATAACCAGATTTGACTCAGATTGCTGCTGGCATTTGGTTCCCACCATAGCCCCATATGGCATGTGTTTGCTTATATGTACTTTATTATTGTGTTATTGTTGATGTATCTTCAGGATAAGTTCCAAAATGTATTATTGCCAGATTAAAGGGTTATTGGCATATGTAGTTTTATTAGATGTTACCAAGTTTCCCTCCAATGGGGATTATACCGTTTTTCAGTCCTGCCTGAAATATGTAAAAGAGAAGCACCATTTTAAAGTTTTCACATGGTCTCTGAGCTAAAATGTGGTAGAGATGCACACGTGTGTATCTAAATCTAGATTGATATATTGATATACATATATATTTGTAGAAGGGACACAGAGGAGGCCACTTGACTATCCCTATTATGTTTACTGCGTTTAACATTTTTCTTACTCCATGTTTAAAACACAGCTTAGCATTACTGAACATTCTAAAAGTGAGACGTAATATGAAGGAAATTTATTCTGTGCATCTTTTGAATTATAATTTGCATCTGAGGCTTTTGTGAGCTCCAGTTTGTCCTGGAGTTTAGAACATTCAACTAGTCCAGCTGCTGTTTCAGTGGAATCTTGCTGGCCTGAGCAGTTTTCCTTCTGGTTACTTTTCAGGTTCTGAAAATGATGATGAACAGTTTTGTGATAGCAAATGCAGTTTGAGCACTGCAGTTTGAGCACTACATTTAACATTGAGTTTCAGAACTTTTTCTTTTATCTGCTAAAACCAAAGAGAACCTTTTACTGTTTTTACTTCTGATTGTTAAACAGTCTTAAGGCAGCATTAGGAAGATTGGCGATTTGTGTGGAGAAGTGATGGCCTGCTGCTGTCTGTGCATATAATTTCCTTTGTGTGTCCATTGCTTACCTGGAATTTTGTCTTCCTCAACAGCAACAATGGTGTGGTTGGTGAATATGGCTGAAGGAGACCCGGAAGCTCAAAGGAGGGTATCCAAAAACTCCAAGTATAATGCAGAAAGTAGGTAACTTTTATTTGATAATATCTTGGTTTTTCAGGGTCACTGTCACCTTATAAGCTAACAGTGTAGCAATGATTTTATCATCTCTCTTTGGTCATAGACTCTCTTGAGAATCTCTTGAAAACTATGGTAATGCCCAGTAAGTACACAGATAAATATTTAAGGAGTTCAGATACTCGAAACCCAGCAATACAGTCAAGGCACCCTAGGTTAAGACATCTCTCATTAAATACAGAATATCAGTATTGAAAGGTTCAGATTGAAGTTATGATTTTTTTGTTTATTTTTTAAAGGTCATGATTTTAAAAAGAAAAAGTAAACACTCTCCAAACATGTGAAAGTAAGAACCTCCTAAAAGAAACAAACAAAAAAGAAACAGACCATAAAGGAAAAATAAGTAAACAAAGCAAAATATAAACAACATAAAAATGAGAACTTCTTGTCTTACATGGCCAGAGTAACTGAAATATAATTTGAGGTGTACTGATGTTTATACTGAGAAGATCAAATATTCTAGGTGGATATGACTTTCTAGAAGAGGATAAGAATGACTTAGGGTGAACTGGGTGCAGTGGTGTGTGCCTATAGTCCCAGCTATGTGGGCGGCCAAGGAGTTCCAGATTAGCCTGGACAACTTAGTGAAACCTTGTCTCAAAAATAATAATAATAAATAATAATAATAATGACTTAGGATGAGAGACTGAAAGGCCCTCTATGGATACTACAAAACATATTAAGGAGAACACAAGTTAAAAGTTGTTACTAGATGGAGTTGAGGGGGAGCTTTCATTTAGTTTTCTGGAGTAGAGGCTACCCTCCCACACACACACAAAGGGTTGAAGAATAATAGCACGCTATAAATAGTAAAAAAAAAAAAAAAAAAGCAGCTTATTTTTTGAAAGAAAAAAAAGGGCTAACTCTATGAGGAATCTGAAAAACAGGCACAATAAATATTGGTGAGGAAAAAAGGCCTTAATTGAGTTGCTTTTTTCAGGAAAGGGAGTTTATGTTCTATAAAGCCAGGAAAACTATAGAATTAGCATTTGGGCAACTGCAGGGAAGATACTTTCAACCAGGAATTCCTATTTGGAACTCAAAGATACCAGTCTTTGTTGCATAGTAAGCAAGGTAGCAGAACAAGGTGATGTTAGATTGTCACAGGATCCTTAGGGTGTCACTTTGCTAGCCAGAAACCTCTGTGGCCAATAGCATCTTTGCCTGAGATTTGCTCAGGCCCACTGGGTTCATTCTACCTACTCATCCTGGCTGGCTATGCTTGGCTTTCACTACTAGCTGGACCCCACGCCTGCCAAAGGCAAGCCAGGTGTGGAACAGTGAGGAATGTGTGAGTGAGTGCAGGGTCTGGCCACTGGGCACAGCCAGGCATGCTGGCTGTGGCAGGGTGGGCAGCTCCAGGTATCAGCTCCCTGTTGCAGCTAGACCAGGCATTCCCTAAGCGGCTCCCACTACAGGCACTGGGGAACACAGTGGCACTCAGAAGCTGGAGATGCCAGGAACTACAGAACCCCAAAGAGGGTGTCACAGCCCTAGCTTAGGGAACTCTAGAATCTGGGCTCCCCAAAGGGCCACAGCTCTTTACTCCTTCTCTCTTCTCTCCTTCTCGTTACCTGCAATATGGCAAGTGAGGGGCATGTTTCAGCCCTGTTTGTGTCATGGCCCTTTCAGTCCTTCCATTTAGCAGGTCCCAAGTTATTGTCCCATGTCCAGGAAGAAAAAAATACATGGACAGCTGGAGGGAGAGCAAGGTGAAGAGATGCTTTATTGAGAAACAGTACAACTCAGGAGATCTGAAGTGGGTAATGCCTATCTGCATGCAGGTTGTCCCATTGTCTCTGCAGCCCTCAGTGGAAAGGAGACCTGGAACAGGTAGCTTCTATCTGCAGGCAGGTCATCCTGATGTCTGCAGTCCTCAGCGGGGAGGATACCTGGAATGGGTAACTCCTATCCACAGGCAGATCATCCCATTGTCTCTGCAGCCCTCAGTGGAGAGGAAACCTGAAGTGGGTAGCTTCTGTCTGAGGACAGGTTGTCCCATCTTCTGCCTGAGTTTGACTGAGTCTGGGGGTTTTAAGGGCTTCTGAGGAGAGGAAGTATGTGCTGATTGGTCCATGGGCGGCCACGAGCAGGCCCCAAAAAAGCACCGTAAGTTCTCGCTCTGGTCTGTGGAACTGGCAGCTTGGCCCCCAGGCTTCAGGCTGTCCCTGCCTTGAAGGTGGGGCTTCACTGGGGACCTTCCCCTTTCCACCTAGGAGCCTGTCTGCCTTCTGCTGCCATCAGCCTGCTCCCTCCATGGCTCCCATGGCACCCAGGACATTCATGCAGAAGGGTGCCTGCTGGCCTGCAGCAAGCTGCCTTCAGCCCCTCTGCAGCCACTCTCCCATGCTTGTTGGCACCCAAAGTCCAGAGGGGGCTGAGATGGCAGGGGTCTGGCATGTCAGTGCCACCCCAAAGCACATGCACACCCAGCCAGGTCATGACAGCACCCAGGCTTGGCCACAACTTTGCTCTGAAATCTGAGCAGACACAGGGAGTGGGGAGAGGCCAGACAGTGAGATCAGGTACATTAAGCCTGCAGGGGAAAGGGGTTTCCTGGACCCCTGGGAGCACAGGGATGCCCAGGTCTACAGCCACAGCTGAGAAGCTGCAGCTGTGGGAGTGCGGGGCTTCTGTCCCACCAACTCGGAAGGGGGCAGGGCTCCTGCCTGTTCCTGGCTCCCGCCAGCTCGCAGAGTGTGCAGCCCCAGCTGCGCCTTCGCTGCTGCAGCAGGCATTTTTGCAGCAGCCACTCCACATGGGCCGCTGCTGCCATCAAGACCACTAGTAAACCTGATATAAAAGTAAGAAATATACTGGAAAGAATTGCCACAGCCTGGTTCTTGTGTTAACCTGTGTTAAGCTAAAGAAAATCAAAACGGTTGTCTGTGAGCATGAAGGGATATATATATATATATATATATATATATATATATATATATGAGTATGAGTGATATATCAAGATTTCATTCCTTTGACAGATGTTGGCTGAGCACCTGAATCTGTGCTAGGCCCTGGGGATATAGCACTGAACAAGATTCCGCTTCCCTTGTGGAGCTTATGTATAGTCGATCTATTTGGGGAGCTAGAAGGTCAAGAAATTATTACATAAATAATTCATACAGTTGTGTTAGGTATTACGAAGAAGACGTGTAAGTTGCTATGAAAGTTTGTAATAGGGGAATCTTAGGTATACTGAAAAGTCAAGGGGTGTTTCCCTGAAGAAGTGATAATAGTTGATGGCCAGCTGAAGGGTGGAGGAAGAGCTTTCCAGGAGAGGGACAACATGAGCGAGGGCTTTGAAATGAGAAGCCTGGATGAACTGCAGGCTTCCTCAGTGAGAGTGCTGCTCTCACTGAGGAACCTGGGGGGCACAGTTCTTCATTCTGTGGGACTTCCCCACATATTGCAAGATATTTAACATCCCTAGCCCCTCACCCACTAAATGCCAATAATGGCTTTGAGGCCTTGTGATAATAAAAAAACTCCTCTAACCTAGTTATTTCCAAACACCCCCTGGAAGGAAGGTGCTATCCCTAATTGACAATCACTGTGTTAATGGAACTAGAAGTTATATTGGAACAAAAAGGCGTAGGGCTACAGGAGGGATATCTGTGCAAGAAGAAAACAACTGAGAGATTGCCTGATGTGGTTGAACTGTCAGAGCGTTTGAAGATAAATTAGTCGTAGATAATAATATAAAATTCATCAATGGAAAAAAATGAGGCAGTTTTCCAAAGAAAACAAAACTTGTTCAAGAAAACAAATGTAATTATAGTATATTCCGGCTGTAGCAGAGTAGTTTAGTTATGAATACTGTTTGCGAAGTGAGAATATAAAACTGAATTTAACTTCAGGTTATGGCATTGGTAAGACAGGAAGAGTTACATCTGTATGCATGCATAAGAGGATGAGACCTAATGCTTTATCCTCTCTATAGGAGGTGAATAAGTACCCAAAATTAAAACATCAAGTTATGCCTCAAGGAGCATGCTACTTATAATTAATTATGGAGGTAAATAACCTAAAGAAATGACTAAAAGAGTTTAAAGTAGGAATGAGTGAGGAGGGAGGGGGCAGAACAGAACAGGGACTGCTATTTTCACTTATAAAACTTAATTTTTTTTTTTTTTTTTGGTAGAGATGGGGTTTCACCATGTTGGGCAGGCTGGTCTAGAACTCCTGACCTCAGGTGATCCGCCTGCCTCAGCCTCCCAAAGTGCTGGGATTACAGGCGTGAGCCACCACGCGTGGCCTATAAATCTTAAATGATTTTATAAACTCCAAAACATAGAAGATTCAGGTTTTGTGGAGACCTGGTTAATAAAAAGAATATAAAACTACCAATACCAAATTGTGAGGGCTCTCCCAGAGGAAGCCATGCAAGGAAGCTTTACTTATTCATGGTAAATCTACTTCTGCTCTGAGCATGTATTACTTTTATAAAAAATGAAGGAAGAATGAAAGTATTTTGAATATTATTTATATATTTTAATTATTTTTAATGTGTTGAGGTTTTTCAGACTCTTGTGCTCACCATTTTCAGTAGATTGATATCATTATAACAAAATGACTGACCTATAAAGATATTCACTCCCTATCCTTTCCCAATCCACCCTCCAGAATGAAGCCACTTTTTATAACTTTGTCACTAAATCCAAGGGTGAGTGCCAACAGCTAGGAATCTTTCAGTTGTAAAAGATAAAAAGCCCAACTCAGTTGCCTTAAACAAAGAAGAAATGTATATTTGATGTGACAGGAAGGCCTGAGATGTAGACATTTGAAATGTGTAGGGTTGGTTAATTTGGTGGCTCATGGATGTTTTCAAGTAGCCCAGCTTCCTACTCTAGCATCACTAGTGTGTAGGCTTCGTCTTCAGCCCACGCTCCTCACGGTTAGGACAGCTATAGTTCTAGGCATCATATCTAGGTAAGGCAACAGTCAAGGGAAGAAGGGGACTGTTTAGTTTTTCCTTTAGTCTCTCTTAAAGAGTGAGAAAAATTTCCCCAGGAATCCTAGCAGACTTTGCTTTTCCACTCATTGGTTC
This sequence comes from Cacajao melanocephalus, assembly GCA_963573385.1. Classification (NCBI taxonomy): domain Eukaryota; kingdom Metazoa; phylum Chordata; class Mammalia; order Primates; family Pitheciidae; genus Cacajao; species Cacajao melanocephalus. Next base: position 15,585 of record CAUYLG010054595.1, on the reverse strand, counting down.
ATACCAAGTCACAACCTCACAGCCTTAGAGCTTTCGTTAGGAAGAGATATGGTGGTGGGATTACTATGCTTGGCTTGGCTTGGTCAGGATTTACCCTCAGAGTCATGTGGGAGGGGGTGGGAACCCAAACAATTCAGGATTCTGCCCTCAGGAAATAAGGGGGAAGATCGCTGTTGGATAAACCACCAGCAGGCACTGGTATAGCCCATGCTTGGTGGTTTAAGGACCTGCTAGTTACAGTGACAGTCAGCTAGTTACTGTTTCCATGTCATTTTCTTAAAGGTATTAAGTTTTTCTAAATATTAGAGCTGGAACTTCCACTTTCTCTTGAAGGCACAGAAAGGGAGTCACAAGACACTGTTGCAGAGAATGATGATGGCGGCTTCAGTGAGGAATGGGAAGCCCAGAGGGACAGCCATCTAGGGCCTCATCGCTCTACACCTGAGTCACGGGCTGCTGTCCAGGAACTTTCCAGCAGCATCCTTGCTGGTGAAGACCCAGAGGAAAGTATGTGCATTTCTCTATGTTGCAAAGTCATGGATTCCTTTAGGCAGCTGCATTGTCAGTCTTTTCAAAAGTAAAATGAATTGAGAATCTTACAGTCTGATTCTGTATCACATACAGCTTTTAGTGGGAAATATCAGTAATAGTGCTTTTTATTATTAAAAAGTTGGTTAATCCTATCTAGGACCTAAAAATAAATAAATAAATAAATAAATAAATAAATAAAAAGTTGGTTGATAGGCTAAATTCTTCCTTTCAGACTTTTTAAGTTGGCCTTTTATAGCCTGACCTTTTGGCATTTATTTTACAAAGTAAAACATTTTTAAAAAATTATTCCAATAAGACTTCATGGCTGTAATATACTTGTCTACAAAATTTTCATTAATATGTTTCACTCTGCTGTACAGAGACCTGTGGATTTGCATGATACAACCTTGTACATTATTCCTTTGCTGGCAAGTGCTATATTTTATTAATTTTAAAGAAAAAGAGATTTAGGATATTGACAGAAATGCAAGTATTTCTTCAGTGTCTGAGATGTGTCCCGCTTGATAGATTTAAGGTAGCACGTAGGGCTTCTTAGGAACAGCATTCATTAAAGCCCCTTGGTTAGGGCTCGGCCATCTCTTCAGGTAGTCTTAGTTAGAGATGTGGTTCATTGAATGAGTTTAGCATATTTCCCAACTAAGTTATTTTTGGTTTTCTTGTTTTTGCAAAAGTGAAACTTGATTAAAACATTGCAACAAGAATATTAAGTAGTTTTAAAGAAACAAACACCTAGTTCCCTTAGCATCTTTAATCATTAGTCACTAATTATGACCTTGACTTTATCCTTCAGTTTGAGGAGAAGAGGAGAACAATTTTTACACCTTGTCCTCAAGCTTTTAACTGAGTCAGAACTTTCACTGGGCGTATTTATGAGTTTACTGCTTGGCTGATTTTCCCAGATGTCAAAGCCCAGCTGTAGCCTATGACTTTCACACTCCTGGGAAAGTAGATTTATCTTCCTGCTCTTACAGCAGGCTTTAGCTTGCCTTTGCTGGGATTTTTTTCTGCCCTCAGTTACCACCATAATTAGGTTGCCTCTTCTGTTACTTTTCTCTTTTCTCACAGGCACCAGGAGCAAAAAGAAAGAATATATAATAGTTGTTGACCAGAGCAGCAGCATAATTCTCACGACTGCCTTTTCTAATTTGAAGATTCCCTCTCCTGAGAGTACTCTTTGTGTCCTCCTCCTCTTCATCTCCAACTTTTTTTTAAAAAACGAAACTCTGGTATTTCCCCTCCTAACTTCAGATCAGTATTTTCTTTCTCTGAATCCAATATAAAGTAATAACAGACGTGCTTCATCATCTTATCATTCAGCACACACGTCACCATCTCTGAATATGTTAAACCGGACTTATGGGTACTTACAAAAAGGTTCAGTTTGCACTAGAAGTCAGTTGCTAAAAGGCACAGATGTCTTCCACAACAACCTGTTAAAAAGTCAACATTTAACATTTAATTAGAAAACTGATCAAAGGATCTGAATATATAGTTCTCCAAAGAAAATGTAAAAATGGTCAATAAACACATGAAAAGATACTCAGCATCATTAGCCATCAGGGAAATGCAAATCAAAACCACAATAGATACCACTTTTTACCCACTAGAATGCTATAATAAAAAAAGATAATAACAGGTGTTGGTGAGGATGTGAAGAAACTAGAATCCTCATATACTGCTGTTGGGAATGTAAAATAGTATGGTGATTTTGGAGAACAGTTTGGTAATTCTTAAAAAGATTATATACGACCCAGTAATTCTACGTATATGCTTGAGAAATAAAACATGTCAACACAAAGACACGTACACAAATGGTCATTGTAATATTGTTATAACAGGCAAAAATGGAAATAACCCACATGTCTATTAACTGATAAGTGGATAATAAATGTGGTATGTAGATATGACAGAATATTGCTTGGTTATAAAAAGAAACAGTCTATCAGTAGTATACTTAGGATGAGCCTGTTACTGGTCTGTTGGCTGTGGGAAGTATATCTTGAAATTCACTAAAAGACCAGCTACCTTCGCAGTGAATGAAAATGTCTTACATTTCTAATTTAAATTCTTGTACAGTTTTATTATTCAGCTTTAAAAAGGAAGGGAATTCTGACATGTTACAACATGAATAAATATTGAGGATATTATGCTAAATGAAATAAGCCAGTTAGAAAAAGAAAAATACTGTATGATTCTGCTTATATCAGACTATTAAACTCAATAGAGTCAGAAAGTAGAATGGTGGTTGCCAGGGGCTAGGGAGAGGGAAATGAAGAATCATTGTTTAATGGGTATAGAGTTTCAGTTTTACAAGATGAAGAGTTCTGTGGATGGATGGTGATGGTAGCACAGTGATATGATTATACCTAGTGTCGTTGAACTGTTCACTGAAAAAGGGTTAAGGTGGTAAACTTATGGGTCTTACCACAATTAAATTTTTATTTTTTATTTTTGTTTGAGACAGAGTTTCATTCTTGTCGCCCAGGCTGGAGTGCAGTGGCGTGATCTTAGCTTACTGCAACTTCTGCCTCCCAGGTTTAAGCAATACTCCTGCCTCAGCCTCCCGAGTAGCTGGGACTGCAGGCGCACATCAACACACCCGGCTAATCTTTGTATTTTTAGTAGAGATGGGTTTTCACCATGTTGGCCAGGCTGGTCTTGAACTCCTGACCTCAATTGATCTGCCCACCTTGGCCTCCCAAAGTGCTGGGATTACAGGCGTGAGCCACTGCACCTGGCCAAAAAAAATTATTTTAAATGCCATTAAGAAACAAAGTCAGGTGTAGTAGCTCATGCCTGTAATGCCAGCACTTTGGGAGGCCTTGATGGGTGGATCACCTGAGGTTGGGAGTTTGAGACCAGCCTCACCAACATGTTGAAACCCAATATCTACTAAAAATATAAAAATTAGCCAGACATGGTGCCGCATATCTGTAATCCCAGCTACTCAAGAGACTGAGGCAGGAGAATTGCTTGAAACCAGGAGGTGGAGGTTGCAGTGGGGCGAGATCACTTAAAAAAAAAAAAAAGGAAAGTAAGTTATCAGTTGAGAGAAAATATCTGCAAATCATATTGAAGTCCTGTTAAAGGACTTGTATTTAAGATATATATAAAGGATGCTTACAACTTAATAAGAAGACGATAGCCCAAATTTAAGATAAGGAAATGCTTTGACTAGACATTTCACCAAAAGAGATATTTAATGGCTAATAAGCATATAAAAAGCTGCTTAACATCATTAATCAGCGTGCTGGAATCAAAAGACTAACAATACCAAGTGCTGATGAGGGTGTGAAGAAACTGGAACTCTCAGTTGTTGCTGGTGGAAATGCAAACTGGCACAGCCAATGTGGAACATGATTTGGCAGTTTATCAAAAAGCTAAAAACCTAAACTTACATAGCCCAGCAGTTGCACTCCCAGGAGTCTATCCAACAGAAATGAAAACAATCCGTCCCCACAGGGACATGGTCATGAATGTTCGTAGCAGCATTATTCAGAATAGCCCCAACTGAAAAGAATCCAGATGTCCATCAACTGGTAAATGGATAAGCAAACTAATGAAAAAACATTCAGCTTCCAGTAATTTCCAATAAAAAGGAAGAAACTATAGACACATGCAATGTCATGGATAAATCTCAAAAGCATTATATTTTATATTATATTGTATTATATTATGTAAAATAGGCCAGGCACATATTGTATGAGTCATATGAAATGTGTAGAAAAGACAAATTCATTAAGATAGAAATCAGATCAATGGTTGCTTAAGGCCTAGGATAGGAGGAGAATTAACTGTAAACAGGTACAAGGTACCTGACTGGGGCAATGGACATGGGGATTGTGATGCTAGTTGTATAGTTCTATAAATTTTCCACAATCATTGAATTGTCTCTTAAAGTTTTATGACATAAATCATAGCCCAATGAAGCTATTTTTAAAAAAATAAGATGATAAAGTGATGCCTATCTCATAAGAATCCTTGTAAGAATTTCTTAGTACAAGCACTGGGTATAAACTAGACATTCAGTAGATGACAAGTATTACTTATTGTAATTGATAAATTGCCGCATCTATAGTTAAGACTCCAGAGACGGTCACATAGAATCTGGAACTCCTGTTGTAGAAAACCAAAAAAGAAAGAAAACCCAGCTAAAGCCTGATTTTATGTATCATTTACTGACTTTTCTCATTCATTGTGGGGTTGAGTTAGGGCAGTGATATTTTCAAATTGTGAAATCATAGCAAAGAGTGACCAACTTTTTTATATTTGTAATCTTTCCTTTTTAGGGGGAGTAAAACTTGGATTGGGAGATTTCATTTTCTACAGTGTTCTGGTTGGTAAAGCCTCAGCAACAGCCAGTGGAGACTGGAACACAACCATAGCCTGTTTTGTAGCCATATTAATTGTAAGTGTACATTAATAAGAATGTGTCTGAACTCCTAATGTCAAAACTCCGATTACACAGTCCCTTTAAGGCAGTTCTGTTTTAACCCCAGGTGGGTTAAATGTTCCAGTTATCTGAGGAGCTTTTTGATAATTGGATCTCACCTCAGTACACATTGCAGTCACTTGGGAGCTTTTGGAACTGTAAGCTCTGCCCTGAGATATTCTTATTTAATTGTGTAGTTTTAAAAAGTTCCCCAGGGAATTCTGGTAAATATTTCTGTGTAGGAACCACTGCCTCAAGCCCAGCAGCGCAAATATGTAGGAAATTAGCTCTGCAAGGTCAGTCTTCCAGGGGTAAACAGATCCTCACTTAGTCCTGGGGACTTAGTCACTGAGAGTTTGGTGGTGGTTTTGCATTTAGTGACGCAGCCTATAGCATACAGTGTTACTTAAGACAGGAAGCATCTAGTGAGAGGAGCTAGTGCCATGCATGACCCTACATAGATCTTGCTAATAGTGCTGCAACATGAACCCTGAAGCTTTCAAAACTATGAATTTTTTTTTTTTTGAGACAGTCTTGTTCTGTCACCCAGGCTAGAGTGCAATGACATGATCTCAGCTCATTGCAACCTCTGTCTCCTAGCTTCAAGTGATCCTCCTGTCTCAGCCTCCCAAATAGCTGGGAATACAGGCATGCACCACCACACCTGGCTAATTTTTGTATTTTTAGTAGAGATGAGGTTTCGCCATGTTGGGCAGGCTGGTCTCAAACTCCAACTTGAAGTGATCTGCCCTCCTCGGCCTCCCGAAGTGCTGGGATTACAGGCATGAGCCACTGCGCCCAACTTCAAAACTATGATTTAAGTAAATGACCCATAAAATATTTCTTACTGCTATTTTTACCAAAGATGTGATATCTTGGCTGGGCGCAGTGGCTCACACCTGTAATCCCAGCACTCAGAGAGGCCGAGGTGGACATATCACCTGAGGTCAGGAGTTTGAGACCAGCCTGAACAACACAGTGAAACGCCGTCTTTACTAAAAACACAAAAATCAGCCGAGCATGGTGGCTGTGCACCTGTAATCCCATCTACTTAGGAAGCTGAGGCAGGAGAATCCCTTGAACCTGGAAAGTGGAGGTTGCAGTGAGCGGAGGTCACACCACTGCACTCCAGCCTGGGTGACAGAGTGAGACTCCGTCTCAAAAAGAAAAAAGGAAAAAAAAGATGTGATATCTTTAACATCTAGTATGTGAGTGAAATTAGATGAGAGGTTGGAGAAGGCTGCTTATGCATTCATTTTGTGATTACATTTGGGGTTTCTCATGATTTTGATGTGTTTTACTTCTCCTTTGAGGTTCATTATCTGGATTTGAAAGTATTTATTTGTATGTGTTGTATCTCTTAAGAAAATTACTTACTCTGAATAAATTGAAATGGTACCTAGCCTCCAGACTTTCTAGTGTTTCAGTAACTAGTGTAAAAAATGAACTCTATTATATGGCTGCTCTGTGTTTACAAGAAAGCCATATACTCCTCATAAATAAACGTTTAATTTATTTTATTTTTTAAACACTGCAACCTCAGCATGCTTCACGGAGGAGCCTGCGCGGAAAGAATGCTTCCACACAGCATAATGAATGCTCTTCACCTCTGGGTTTATAACCAGCCAAACTAAAATCACAGAGGCCAACACAGTATTTAAGAAAGAAATTTCTGCATCTTTTAACTTTTTTTCAAAATAGCTTTACTTATTTTCAGATTTCTTTCCTAGAATTAGTGGATAAAATAATGTGAATGAATAAAATAACATAGTGAACCCTGTGAAAAAACAAAAGCTAAGTTGTTTTAATGAAATGTCTGTTCTAAAATTTAACCCTGAAGGAAAATATTCAGTTAACTATGTTAAAAATCAAGACTTGTGATTGCGTTTTACCTGAAAATGCCTTCATAATTATGTGTGAATGTGTGTCTTTTCCATCTTCTCCACAGGGTTTGTGCCTTACATTATTACTCCTCGCCATTTTCAAGAAAGCATTGCCAGCTCTTCCAATCTCTATCACCTTTGGGCTTGTTTTCTACTTTGCCACAGATTATCTTGTACAGCCTTTTATGGACCAGTTAGCATTCCATCAATTTTATATCTAGCATATTTGCAGTTAGAATCCCATGGATGTTTCTCCTTTGACTGTAACAAAATCTGGGGAGTACAAAGGTGACTTTCCTGTGTCCACATCTAACAAAGTCAAGATTCCCGGCTGGACTTCTGCAGCTTCCTTCCAAGTTTTCCTGACCGCCTGCACTATTGGACATTGGAAGGAGGTGCCTATAGAAAACAATTTTGAACATACTTCATCGCAGTGGACTGTGTCCCTCGGTGCAGAAACTACCAGATTTGAGGGACAAGGTCAAGGAGACACGACGGGCCCGGAAGTTTCTGTGCTCCATCAGCAGCTTTCCCTCGGTCACAGGAAGATTTCACCAACACTGCGGACTCTCAGGACTACCATTACCAAGAGGTTAGGTGAAGTGGTTTAAGCCAAACAGAACTCTTCATCTTAAACTACATGTTGAAAACCAACCCAATAAATCTGTATTAACTGAATTCGGAACTTTTCAGGAGGTACTGTGAGGAAGAGCAGGCACCAGCCGTGGAATGGAGAGGTGGGCAGGGGCTCCAGCTTCCTTTTGACTTTTTGCTGCAGACTCATCCTTTTCAAATGAGACTCATTTTCCCTCCTCCTTGAGTCAAGTCAGCTGTGTAGATTGACTTTGGTAATTTTTGTTCTCAGGCACTGACACTCATTACCATCTGTGATTGCCATTTCTTCCCAAGGCCAGTCTGAACCTGAGGTTGCTTTATCCCAGCAGTGTTAACCTCAGGTTCCAAATTTAATACATTTTGGAAATCACAGAACTATTTCTCATCGATTCTCTATCATCCTGAAGTCAATTTTGGATTTCCCACCAAATTCTGAATTTGTAGACATACTTATAGGTTCACTTGCCCTGAATGCCACCTCTTTCCTCATTCTTCTCTCACTCCCACACAAGCAGTCCTGTTCTATAGCCAGTAAGGCAGCTCTGTTGTGGTAGCAGATGATCCCATTATTCTAGGGTTTTACTCTTTGTATGATGAAAAGAATGTGTTATGAATCGGTGCTGTCAGCCCTGCTTGTCAGACCGTTTCCATGGCAAATGAAATGTATGCCCAAAGACAGTAGAATTAAAGAAGAGTAAAATGGCTGTTGAAGCACTTTCTGTCCTGGTTTTGTTTTTGTTTTTGCTACACAATAGGTCAGAATTTGAACTAATAGCGAAAAGTTAGTGGTTCATAAGTTATGAACTAGTTGTATCAACAGAAAACAGGAGTTTGGGGAAAGCTGTAATTTAGCTGTGGGAGAACCTGAGGGCAGAAGGAGAACCAACTGCCAAAAGGAAAGAGAAGGGGCCTCCAGCAGCGAAGGGGATTCAATGAGCTAATAACGTCAAGGAGGAGTTTCAGATTGTCCTCACCAGCTCCACAATGGGTGCTTTGTGGTCTCTGCCTGTGCTGCCTTTCCTCTCAGTGTACCTTTGTGTGAACTGGGCAGTGGAGGTGCCTGCTGTAGCTACCGTGGAGTTTAGGCTCTGGGCAGCTCAGTCAGGCAAAGCATACAAACAGCCATCAGCCCGTGGGCCCAGGGCACTTCTGGGCAAAGCCTTGTGGGGACACAACCTTCTTTACCGCAGAGAGCCCGTAGCCATGCTGATCAGACTGGAAGAGTTTGTGAGAAACTTACTTTCCTCCTGTGGCTGAGGAGGGGCCAGCTTTTCCCTCTTTTGCCTGCTGTTTTCTCTCCCAGTCTATCATATGATTTGATCTGGTTTAGAGTTCTCTTTGGAGTTTAGAATATTTGTTTTCTGTCCCAGGATACTTTTTATAAGAAACTAACTTCAAGAGTAGTGTGCTAGTACTAACCTGAGTTTAAATTAAAATTGGCTTATATTAGGCAGTCAGAGACAAGAAAAATAAGAGCTATGCAAAGAAAATGGGGTTTAAAGTAGTAGGTTCTGTCATCTCAATTCATTTTTTCTGTGAAACTTCCTTCTTCCAAGATTCATTCCTTCTCTCATCCATGTGGCAGTGTGGGTATTGTGCTTGAGAAAGCACAGCTACAGCAGAGCCACCTGAATAGCAGTTTGTGATTCGAAGCATTCTTGAGGGATCCTTAATCTAGAGTAGCTTATTTCTTTAAGGATCCCAAATGTGTTGCATCTTTCATGGTAAGTTTCTCCTCTGAAGAGGGTAGGTGGGGTGCGTGTATTTAAATCCATCCTACGTATTATTGATTGTCCTGTGTAGAAAGACGGCAATTGTTCTCTTTCTCCAAGTTGGAGCCACATCTCAGCCACATTGTAAGACAGTGTACAGAGAACTTAACTTTCCCTTTTTTTTTTTTTTTTTTTTTTTAAGGACAGGATCTTGCTGTATTGCCCAGGCTAGACTTGAACTCCTGGGCTCAAGTAATCCACCTCAGCCTCCTGAGTAGCTGAGACTACAGCCTATCTTATTTCTTTAAATCACTCATCTCAGAGAACTTTTCCTTCAAACATTCTTTTTAGAATTAGCTCAATCATTCCTAAAACATCAAAATACTAGTCTTCCACCGTGAAAAATAGATTGTCACAGTAGCAATTTCCATAAGGATGTGCCTTCACACACATGGGAGAGGCAGTGGTTATGGAATCGGGCAAACCAGCAATAGAGTATGACCAGCCAAGCCAATCTGCTTAAGAAGGAGGACAGTAAGGAAGGAAAGTAGCCACTAAGTGAGTCTGACTGGGCTGCAGAATTTCATTACATGCCTATGGGGATACCAACCATATTTGGAAGATTTATAGATTTTTTTTCAGAGAGGAAAGGCTCACCTTCCTGTTTTTGATTTTCACTAGGTTAGTGTGTGTTCCTATAATCACAGCTCTGACTCCAAATGACTAAATTTCTCAATCAGAAAAAAAAGAAGCTTTCTAAGCAACTTGGAAGAAAACAGTCATAAATAAGCAATTGATGGATTTTACTACTGAAGCAACAATTAAAGAGGCAGTGTTTTTACTTTTAGACTCATGGATTCCCATTCTATAGTGTCTCTCTCTCTCTCTCTCTCTCTCTCTCTCTCTCTCTCTCTCGTTTTTGGGGGGAGGATAGTTTCACTCTTATTGCCCAGGCTAGGGTACAGTGGTGCAATGGCATAATCTCGTAACCTCCGCCTCCTGGGTTCAAGTGATTCTCCTGCCTCAGCCTCCCCGAGTAGCTGGGATTACAGGCATGCATCACCACGCCTGGCTAATTTTGTGTTTTTAGTAGAGACAGGGTTTCTCCATGTTGGTCAGGCTGGTCTCAAACTCCCAACCTCAGGTGATCCACCCGCCTTGGCCTCCCAAAGTGCTGGGATTACAGGTGTGAGCCACTGCACGTGGCCTCTCTCTCTCTGCTTTTAAAAACCCTCCTTTTGCAATAGATACCCAAACAGATGTTTATTACTTGTTCTTTATTTGACCTCAAACAATGTATGCTTGATATAATCTGCAGAATGTAAAATATAAGTTGAACTACTAAATAAGGTCTTCCAGGGTTAGAAGACTGCAGGAAGCCTTTGATCGTAACCCCGAAGGCTTTGTATATTTGATCACTTGTGATCTAACTCTGGAAGAAAAAGAGCTCAGAAACCACTGTGAAAAGATTCGTTCAGGGTCTTCTGTGTTCCTGTAGGTTCTGGAGTCTAAGGATGCAAAGATGAATAAGATAAATTATCAGGATGCAGCTATAATCTCGTTTTCTGGTATATGACTTTTTTTTTTTTTTTTTTTTTTAGAAAGAGTATTTCTCAGTAGTGCAGGCTAGAGAGCAGTTGCGTGATCTCGGCTCGCTGCAGCCTCCGCCTCCCAGGTTCAAGCAATTCTTCTGCCTCAGCCTAAGTAGCTGGGACTACAGGGTGCCCACCACCATGCTCGGCTAATTTTTTGTATTTTTAGTAGAGACAGGCTTTCACTATGTTTGCCAGGATGGTCTCGATCTCCTGACCTCGTGATCTGCCCACCTTGGCCTCCCAAAGTGCCGAGTTTACAGGCGTGAGCCACCGTGCCTGGCCTAAAGTACTCCTTTTTCTTTAAATTTGCTGTTAGACATAAGGAACAGTTTGCCCTGCCATTCTTACCTCCAAGAATATTGTGAACATTGAATTTGGAAAGAGACTTGAAAATTGGACATTTGGTTTTGCCCTTAGGATGGAAACTATCATGTAGGATAAGTTTGAGCCTAGAAATGATCTTAGTGATTTTCTCACCTCTTTAAATTCCCAAAACACAGGAGATTAAAAACACAGGTTTCAGCTCTTCATAGTGCTTGTTGAAATTGCTGACCAGAGTGTACCAACAAGGCTGTCATTGGGCTCCCGGCTCAGCGTCATTTGCATGTGATCATCTGCACAGTCCTCTCCTCTAGCAGGAAACACCTCAGATTTGCATATTAAAAAGCACCCTGGTGCTGAAATGAACCCCTTTCTTGAACATGAAAGCTGTCTCCCACAGCCTCGGGCAGCAGGCCACCTCTGAGTGGGTGCTGGGTCCACCCTGGGTCCTGACGTGTGGTGGCGGCATTTCCACCTGGTCTGGTCTGTGTAGCAGGAACGATTTCCCAGAAAGCAATTTTCCTTTTGAAATGTGTAATTTTTGAAACTGGGTAGTTTCAGATGAACTGCAGAGAGTAGCAGGTACAGGGTTGTCTTGTTTATGGCGCCCTTGGAGGTGCTGGGAGGAGGGTTCAGCGGGATCATTTCCCTCACGTGTTGTCTGACTTCCGCTTCTATGGACACTGCTTTGTGCTTAATTCAGACAGACTGTGAATACATCTTTTTTATAAATGCCTTTCAAATTCTTGGTAAGATGTAATTTTGATAGCTGATTGCAGATTTTCCTGTATTTGTCAGATTAATAAAGACCGCATGAATCCAGCTGTGCTAGTTTTCCTACATGAAAGTATCATAATGCGTAAGTATTATAACACTTTTCAAGGAATTGGAAGCAAATGCATTGTTTCTAAACTCATAAGAAAGTGGTATGGATTATAGCATGCCACACTTCTGAAGAGTGCAGTATTAAATCTGCTTATAAAAGCCTCAAAGTGGGGGCCGGACACAGTGGCTCATGCCTGTAATCCCAGCACTTTGGGAGGCTGACGTGGGTGGATCACCTGAGATCAGGAGTTCGAGACCAGCCTGGCCAACATGTTGAGACCCCCATCTGTACTAAAAATGCAAAAATTAGCCAGACGTGGTGGCGCTTGCCTGTAGTTCTAGCTACCCGGGAGGCTGAGGCAGAAGAATCGCTGGAACCCAGGAGGTGGAAGTTGCAATGAGCCGAGATCATACCACTGCACTCCAGACTGGGTGACAGAAGCAAAACTGCTTCTCAAAAAAAAGAAAAAAGAAAAAAGCCTCAAAGCAGCTATCCTTAATACTTTCTGAAAGATGTTTTTTCTAATAACTTTCATACTAATATAAATATGTCAGAACAAACTATAAACATAAGACATGTATGTTGTACAATTCAGAAAAGTGCTGGAGGATTATTTTTTTTAAATTATGTAGGTCACACTAATGGGAAAAAAAGCAACATTACTTTTTCTTTTTTTTGAGACAGAGTCTCGCTCCATCACCCAGGCTGGATGCAGTGGCATGATCTCGGCTCACTGAAACCTCTGCCTCCCGAGTTCAAGTGATTCTCCTGCCTCAGCCTCCTGAGTAGCTGGGATTACATGTGTGCGCCACCACGCCCAGCTAATTTTTGTATTTTTAGTAGAGACAGGGTTTCACCAGGTCAGTCAGGCTGGTCTCGAACTCCTGACCTTGTGATCCACCTGCCTCGGCCTCCCAAAGTGCTGGGATTACAGGCATGAGCCACTGCTCCCGGCCTGTACAACATTACTTTTATTGACCTGGTAGAGCATAGAATGTCCTCTCACTCCATCCCCAAACTCGATAAAACCTTTTTTTTCTAAATAGTAACACACACAATGTTGGAAATGATTAATCAGAAATACGTTTATGGCAGAAAAACCACAGTTGGCCATGGTATTCAGCAGAGGCAGTTAAGAGATTGATGTCTTCCTGGCTACATCTGTTAAGGGCATCAGGAAGTAGGGAGTGTTTAATCCCTATTTTGGGAATTGGAGGCATCGTTCGTTTTCATGGCTCTTTTAGGCAGTGTCTGTGGAGTCTCCTACAGAGGCACCAGGACTTGGGAGAGGTTTCTGATTTTTAGGGGTCCTGACAATGGTGTTTGTGTTGAGAATGAGGAGGGACTTTGAGCAGGGTTGAGAAGCAAAGGTAATGAGGCTGGGTTTCCTGTGTCTCTAGGTAAGTTGCGTAGCCTTCCGTCAGCCCATGCCACACCTCCTAGGGGATCCTTCTGTATGTGGTGTGGACGGAAGCTTAGGATCTGGTTAAAAGTGAAATGACAGCACACTTGAGTACAACGAGTGCAGTGTTGTCGTGTCAGTTGAATGAGAGTGCAGAGCAAAGGAGAGATCCACAAAAGCAGGGGTTTAAAATCAGAAATTTCTCAGAAAATTTTTTGTTGTTGTTCTGGAGACAAGGTCTGGCTCTGTTGTCCAGGCTGCAGTGTAATAATGTGATCATGGCTCACTGCAGCGTTGAACTCCTGGGTTCAAGTGATCCCCGCACCTCAGCCTCCTGAGTAGCTCGAACTACAGGTGCACATCACGTTTTGTAAATGTGGCTTCTCTGGCTCTCAGCTTACTTCTGTGGGCATCCAGAAATTAATTCCAGGATATTTTAGGGCCTTCGGCCTCTGTCAGACCTGAAAGAGAAGCCAGCCTGTGCAGGTTAATGTGCTACCGACGGCACAGGCTGTTGACACTGGCGATGTAGGGTGCTGACCGCTGAGGCAGGGTGCCCCATTGTTTCAGATGGGCCCATGGTGACGGAGCCAGAGCAGCCCACTCAAGGGAGGAGACCAGGACCTGGCTCCTCTACCTGTCCACACATGGCAGGTCATCCTTTGGGGGCTCTGCTTTCTCAATTGTCAAGGACCAGAATTCCCTCTTTCCCCTCTGGTGCTCTGGATAAATTCATGAGATAATGCATAGACATGTTACAAGTGATTATGCAACTTTTATCATTAAAGATATGTAATAACACTTAAGGTTCGCCAGCATATTCCAAGCATTTGGTAATTTTTTCATGAATTGATTTTTGTTTTTAAGTCAAAACATATTTTGGTAAACATTCCTGTGAAGGGAGGCCCATTCTAAGTCTCAGACAGAGCTGGAGTGCCACCAAGACCAGGCCTGGGGGCCCCGCTGTTCTGCCAGCCAACTGATGGGCTCCTTTCCCCTGTCTCTTCCTGGCAGTGCTCCATGGCAATGGGAAGGAGGGTGAGGCCTCGCCACTCTGCAGAGGGCCCCCTGGCCCGCCCCAATGCTGGAGACAAGTCTGGCCCCATCTTCCCACTGGGACCTCGGCCAACCCAGATGTTTCCCACAGCCCCTCCCTCCACTCCTGGCTCCCAGGATGGGCCCAAAAATACGCCCATCTCCAGCCTGTTTTTCTCACTCCAAGCTCCTTCCTTTCTAGATTGCTTTGCCTGAAGATTGTGCCCCAGGCTGGGAGGGGCTGGGGGCCCGATTCTCCCATTTCCCTGCGGTTTGGCAGGAGTCTTCCCTCACCCCTGTGGCTTTTAGAGCAGGCTCTGCCTTTGTCTGCGGACTGCGGCTCCCTGGACAGGCAAAGGAAAATGTCTCGGTCACCCTGATGCCTCCAAGCCCGGTGACAGGAGCTAAGAATGGCAGCTAGAGATCTCGGGGCCACCTTGCGGCCGCCCGACCCTCCTGGGAGCTTGAGCGCCGCCCCATTTCTGAAGCTCCTGGCAGTTGCTCAATAAATGGTGAGTCAATGAAGGACTGTAGGGGTGGCTGCAGGGTCTGCGGGAGGGGATTTCCGTGCAGAATGATGTAAATAGGGCATGTGTGTGGGAATGTGTTTTGAGTAAGAACAAACATTAACCAGCTTTTGTCCCTGTTTACAAGGCTATGCTGGAGAGTGCGGAGCCCAAGTCAGCCAGCCTTATCCCCGCGGGAGACCTGAGTTTATAAACAGTGGTCAGGATGAATCCAAACAGGATTCCTCCCCCGGTCACGTTTGTGACATCTGGAGAAACGTATGGGTTTGTCCTGGGTCAGTGTCACCACATTGGATGCAGGAAGAATAAAAGATAGTGCGGTTGTTAATATTTACCCCAAGTTTAACCAAGAAAAGCCCCAGAGGAAGGTACTGCCCCATAAAACCAATGTCCCTTGAGCATGTCCCTTGATATGCCACAGCATGTCCCTTGATATGCCGCAGACACTATGCTTAGCCCATCACAGGCATTGTCTCCCATCCTTACCCCACGTCCTTACCCCACCCTATGTGTAGGTCCTGTTAGTCCCATTTATAGAGGAGGAGGAGGAGGAGGAGGAGAAGGAGGGGGGGGAGGAGGGGGAGGGGGAGGGGCGCTCCCAGAGTCACAGTCCGCAGGTAAGTGGGAGAGGCTGCACCCCCAGCACTGTCCAGGTTGGGGGGCACGACCCCGTTTCTGTTGAACC
>CAUYLG010054594.1:0-27569 GCA_963573385.1 Cacajao melanocephalus | reverse complement strand
GATCTCAGGTGATACACCAGCCTCAGCCTCCTAAAGTGCTGGGATTACAGGCATGAGCCACCACCCCCAGCTAATAATTTGTAAATTCAGTAGAGACGGGATTTCACCATGTAGGCCAGTCTGGTCTCGAACTCCTGACCTCAGGTGATCCACCTGCCTTGCCTTCCCAAAGTGCTGGGATTACAGGCATGAGCCACGGCACCCCGCCCTAAAACTTTATTTTTAATAGAAGCTAAAGCTCTATTCTATAGTTGGTTATTGCTAACAGTTTGGAACCTGAGGTAAATTTTTTAAGTTTTTAGTGAATAGAAATGAAGTGGCTGGTGAATTAATATTCACCAACTCCTGCTGGGCATGGTGGCTCATGCCTGTAATCCCTGTACAAAGTTGGGAGGCTGAGGTGGATGGATCACTTAAGCCCAGTAGGTGTAGACCATCCTGGGCAACATGGTGAAACTCAGTCTCTACAGAAATTAGTTGGGCATGGTGGCACACGCCTGCTGTCCCAGCTACTGTGGAAGCTGAAGTGGAAGGATCATTTAAGCCCAGAGAGGTTGAGAGTACAATGAACCATGAGCATGCCACTATATTCCAGACTGGGCAACATAGTGAAACCCTGATTCAAAATAAATGAATAATTCACCAACTCCTGAAAATAGTTAAACCGCCTGGAATTTTAACTCAGGTGTCTAAAGTCTACACAAATTCATACAGAATATGAAGCCCAATAGCTATTACTTTCTTTTTTTTTTTTTTGAGACAGAGTTTCGCTCTTGTACCCAGGTTGGAAGTACAATGGCACAATCTTGGCTCACTGCAACCTTCACCTCCTGTGTTCAAGCCATTCTCCTGCCTCAGCCTCCCGAGTGGCTGGGATTACAGGCACCTGCCACCATGCCCGGCTAATTTTTGTATTTTTAATAGGGACGAGGTTTCACCACGTTGGCCAGGCTGGTCTCGAACTCTTGACCTTGTGATCCGCCTGCCTCAACCTCCCAAAGTGCTGGGATTACAGGCGTGAACCACAGCACCTGGCCTCATTATTTTTACATGACAAATTATTTAGTTGTTGACCACATACATTTTATTACAGTTTTAAACATCTTTATTCCTAGCAAATTATACCAATGACATTAAATCTATCACAGCATATTTGGAAGTAGAGACAAATGCACTGCTATCTAAACACAGTAGAAGAAAGATACACTGAGGCAGTGATAAATAATCTAAGTGTGCAAACATCTGAGACACAGCCAGAACAGAAAGCATACAGCCAGGGTACAACGGCTCCCAGTTCTCAAAAATCACACACCAAGTACCCAATGGAGCTGATGGTACATTCTGTTATGTTTCACAGGACCAAATCATACTCTGCCTGAGACTCCTAAAGAGAATCCACACTGAAGCCATAGTGCTACAAGGAGCAGCCCTAGCACACTGGCCATGAAAAAAATTACTCACTTATATTATTAGACTGAAGGCTGTTTTACCATATAATACACCAATTTAAGGGAGACAATTGTGGGCTTTTCTTTTTTCTTTTAAGGCTAGTCAAGTGGACCAGCCTAGGCTGGTGTTATTTTTTGTTTTTTATTGAGACAGAGTCTCACTGTCACCAGGCTGGAATGCAGTGGCATGATCTTGGCTCCATACAACCTCTGCCTCCCAGGCTCAAGCAATTCTCCTGACTCAGCCTCCAGAGTAGCTAGGATTACAGGCACGCTCTACCATGCCCAGCTAATTTTTGTATTTTTAGTAGAAACGGGATTTCAACATGTTGGCCAGGATGGTCTCCATCTCCTGATCTCATGATCCGCCTCGCCCAGTCGGCTGGCGTTATTTAAGGGCCCAAACGAACGAAATAAATCAAAAGTTGCTTGCTCTATTGTAAAAAAATTATTTCAGATTAACTTTAAATTAACAAGTTAACATTTTAATAATTATTCAGCTATATTTCACTGCTACTGAATACAGTAATCATGACATGGGAAAAAGCAACAGATCCCATATCTAAATTCCAAAAGTCAATAAAAATTTAGCCACATTTAGTCCATATTATGAATCTATAATACTTGTTTAGATACTAGTATTAGGATTCAATGTAAACTTGGGAGAAAGAAGCAATGGAATGTTTTCAACATAAAATACTTGTAAGATGGAGCTTAATTAAGACTTATACCTTCTTAGGGGGAGGTGGTGGTTTCTGTTGGAATGCCAACTTTACAGCTTCTGCTGCTGATTCAGGTTCTTTAATTACACTTTTCTTTGAGTCTGCTTCAGATAGCACAACAAAAAAATGATGACATTTTTCACATTTGACAAAACGGGTAGATGCTGTAAAAGAAAAGAGAGGTAAGTAGAAGGAAATAAAAAATAATTCCAACAGTGTTTAACCTCAAAGACTCCACTGTAAATGAAAGCTATGCACTTGACACAAAGTAGGCTTGCTGTTCACTCTATTTGCCACACAGCCTCATTTATATACCAAGTATACTACACAAAGATGGATTAGTTCAGTCAAGTACCTTTTTTCATTTCTACTACGTTCTTTCATTTTGTGATATACCTCATTAACAGAAATAACTGGATGAAATTCTTCCAACTTTCCATTCACTAAAAAAGATTTTAAAACCTCTTTAAGAATACGGAGTAATCATCTATTTTATTGAAATACTTGAATGAACAAACTAAAAAAGTAAAATACAAGATTAATATATTTTTCCAATATTTTATTATTAAAAATTTCAAACATATACTTTTGAGGTTTTGGGAAGAAAGAAAAAAATATTTCAAACATATACAGAAGTTGAAAGAGATAAATTTATTTTAATCCCTAAAAATGTAAAAACATATATTCTTTAGATTTTCTTAAACCTATGAGCATTTTTTAAACCTTGACTTCGTAAACATATAAAATTATTTCATATCTTTATTTAATCTTTACTAGTTCCTATTTCTCTGATCAAAAAACCTCTAAGAAACTAACAAAGTAACGACTTTCTCAGTCATACTGATTTGAAGATAATCATACTGCCTTTGAAAGCAATACAAAGGTAGTGTAAAATGAGGATAAAAAGAATTTCTCTTTTTTCTTAAAAAAATTTTTGTGGGTACACAGTGGGCGAATGTGTTTATAAAGATTTCTCAATTCCAATGCATCAGTTACAGAATATTAAAGGTGATTTATTTTTCTTTTCTCTTCTTCTTTTTTCTTGAGACAGGGTCTTGATCTGTTGTTGCTCACGCTGAAGTGCAGTGGCATGATCACTGCTCACTGCAGCCTTGATCTCCTAAGCTCAAGCAATCAGGAGATTGAGACCAACCTGGCTAACAAGGTGAAACCCCCCCCCCGCCCCCACCCTGTCTCTATTAAAAAATACAAAAAATTAGCTGGGAATGGTGGCAGTCGCCTGTAATCCCAGCCTGTAAACCCTGGGGAGGCTGAGGCAGGAGGACTGCTTCAACCGGAAGGCAGAGGTTGCAGTGAGATTGCACCACTGCACCCCAGCCTGGGCAACAAAGAGAGACTCTGTCTCAAAAAAAAAATTGTGTAATCTAACTAGAAAGAGAGAACTGCAGAGAAAAAAAAAATTCATTATGAAATTCTTTTTCCTTTGGGAAAATTTTAAATAAAATGATATACCCACAGATTACAGGGAAAACTGCACTAGCAAGCACATCTAAGTCTTTACAAAATAATCTAAATGAAAAAAATAGACAATTCCATATTAAAAAAAGAAAAAAAAAAACTTCAGGCTGGGCACAGTGGCTCAGGCCTGTAATCCCAGCACTTTGGGAGGCTGGGGTGGGTGGATCACTTGAGGTCAGGAGTTTGACAGCACCCTGGCCAACCTGGCAAAACCCCGTCTCTACTAAAAATAAAAAAATTAGCTGGGCATGGCGGCAGGTGCCTGTAATCCCAGCTACTTGGGAGGCTGCGATAGGATAATCGCTTGAACCCAGGAGGCAGAGGTTGCACTCCAACCTTGGCGATATAGAGCGAGACTCCGTCAAAAAAAAACAAAAAACAAAAAAAACACAGAAACACAAGAATTGATTTAATTAATAATTAAGTGGTTTATTTTATTTTTGAGACAAAGTCTCACTCTGTTGCCCAGCTGGGGTGGAGTGGCGCGATCTCAACCAGCGCCTCCCAGGATCATGAAATTCTCCTGCCTCAGCCTCCCGAGTAGCTGGGACTACAGATGCACACCAACATGCCAACTAGTCTGTGTATTTTTAGTAAAAACAGGGTTTCACTATGTTGGGAAGGCTGGTCTCGAACTCCTGACCTCAAGTGATCCACCCGCCTCAGCCTCCCAAAGTGCTGGGATTACAGGTGTGAGTCACCATAATTGGCCATATTTCTGTTCTTAAACAAAAGACTAATTAAAAATACATTCTGGGCCAGGCATAGTGGCTCACGCCTGTAATCCCAGCACTTTGGAGGCCAAGGTAGTGGATCACTTTAGGTCAGGAGTTCAAGACCAGCCTGCCCAATATAGTGAAACTCTATCTTTACTAAAAATACGCAAATTAGTCTAGTGTTGGTGCGTGCCTGCAATCCTAGTTACTGGGAATGCTGAGGCATGAGAAGTGCTTGAACCTGGGAGGTGAAGGTTGCAGTGAGCTGGGATCACGCCACTGCACTCCAGCCAGGGCAAGAGAGCGAGACTCCGTCTTAAAAAACCAACCAACCAACAAACACACACACACATTCCGCATAAACTTTTACATGAAATTTTAAAGAGTAAGAGGTCTCATTGATGTTTCCTATTTACCAATCACCCATAAATGCTTACCTAAAGAAAAAGATCAAGCTATTCAAAGTATCTGTGACTAACACAAGCCTAAATAAATAATCACCATTTCCTATCAACAGGAATGATAGTCAACGCCTTTATAATAAGGCACTAGTTTACAATTGTTACCGGTGATGGTAAACAGGGCAAGGATTAAAGGGCAGAGAAGCCTCTGACCTAGTTCAGGTGGTGTGACAGGAAAATCTGGCCTGAGACCACAAATACAAAATATTTCACTAAGGAAATTAGGTCAAAGGGAAAGGGAATAAACACCAACAAATCACATCCCTCTTTGTTTACTGCTGAACGGTTGCTTACATTTGACTTGAATATTTGCAATACAATTTTACACTGACTTATGTTCAACATGTAGCTAAATTCAAGGATTCAATGTTATTAGTCAAAACATTATTTTGGAAAAAAAAAATACAAGCATTGCAATGCACATTTTTTTTTACTCTGAAAACAAGGGGTAAAAATCTAATTTTGTTAAGTTACTAGGAGGTAAATAGACTTCTTTCCTTTAAATAGCTACAAGTATCTTTCTTTATATAAAATTTTGTGGGGCTGGGTACAGTGGCTCATGCCTATAATCCCGGCACTTTGGGAGACCGAGGCAGGTGGATCACTTGAAGTCAGGAGTTCAAGACCAGCCAGACCAACATGGTGAAACTTCATCTCTACTAAAAATACAAAATTAGCTGGGCATGGTGGCACATGCCTGTAATCCCAGCTACTTCAGACACTAAGACAAGAGAATTGCTTGAACCCAGGAAGCGAAGGTTGTAGTGAGCTGAGATAGTGCATTGCACTCCAGCCTGGGCAAAAAGAGCAAAACTCTGTCTCAAAAAAAAAAAAAATTTGTCCCCAGTAAACATGCTTGTATTATATGCCAAAGACAAGAAAGACTACCACAGTGAAAACCCATTCATGAAATTGTTTAAATGAAAGTTCATTATTTTGAACGAACTCCATAAAATCTCCAAACCACTGCAGAAAAGTTTAATTCCAACTCCAAGAGCAACATTAAGTACAGGCTGGGCACGGTGGCTCACACCTGTAATCCCAGCACTTTGGAAAGCCAAGGCAGGTGGGTCACCTGAGGTTAGGAGTTTAAGATCCGTCTGGCCAACATAGGGAAACCCCACCTCTACCAATAATACAAAAATTAGTCGGTGTGACGGTGCACGCCTGTAATTCCAGTTACTCAGGGGGCTGAGGCAGGATAATCACTTGAACCCAGGAGGTGGTGGTTGCAGTGAACCAAGATCACACCATTGCACTCCAGCCTGGGCGACAAGAGCAAAACTCCGTCTCAAAAAAAAAAAAAAAGAAAGAAGGAAAGAAAGAAGGAAAGAAGGAAAGAAAAAGAAAGAAAAAGAAAGAAAGAAAGAAAGAAAGAAAGAAAGAAAGAAAGAAAGAAAGAAAGAAAGAAAGAAACGTTAAGCACAGTAAGCAAAAACAACTAAAGTCTCTACCTTAAGTAAAGGTAGAGATACTATTCATGTTTGACAAGTTTTTTTTTTTTTAATGGACAAAAGAAAACCAAAGAATAGTACGTATGTATTCTTAGTCTTTATGATTAGAAGATTCTCAGATATTACTCTTCTCTCCCCAATTTCTGATGATTTTCTATACCTTCATTATGGTACCTATAAAAATGGTATTTTATTTCCACAAAGTTAAGCAACAGTAACCTATTTTAATAACACTATAAGAAAACAACAAACTCACTACAAATATACATAGGATGTAATAGTACACAGCAGGGTCTATGAGCTAATAATAGATTTTACATTTTTAAATAGTCGAGGAAAAACTGAAGACAATGAAAGTTATATGAAATTCAAATCTCAGTGTCTATATACAAAGTTTTATTGGAACACAGTCATGCTCATTCATTTACATTGTCTATGGCTACTTTTGCACTTTGGCAACAAACTAAATACTTAAAACAGACCACATGGCCCACAAAGCCTAAAGTATTTGCTATTTGGTCTTTTATAGTAAAAGTTTGCTGACTCCTGTTATAAAACATTTAAAAGGAAAAAAACTACCCACAGAATGAGAGGATATATTTGCAAATTGTGTACATGAATAGGAGTCCAGTGTCCAAAATATATAAAGAACCCTTCAACGATAAAAAGATAATTTAAAAATGGACAAAGGATTTAAACTGACACTTCTCCAAAGACAGACAAATGGCCAATAAACATAAGAAAAGATGCTCAACATCGTTAGTCATCAGGGAAATGCAAATCAAAACCACAGTTGAGTCTGGGTGAGGTGGCACACGTCTGTAACCCCAGCGCTATGGTAAGCCAAGGCAGGAGAGCATCACTTGAGCCCAGGAGTTTGCGGCCAACCTGGGCAACATAAATGAGACCCTGTCTCTGGGGTGGCATGTGCCTATAGTCCCAGCTATTCAGGAGGCTGAGATGGGAGGACAGCTCAAACACAGGAGGTTGAGGCTACAGTGAGCTATGATTGCACCACTGCATTGTAGCCTGGGTGACAGAGCAAGATCCTGTTTCTTTTTCTTTTCTTTTCTTTTTTTAATAGAGATGTGGTTTCTCCGTGTTGGCCAGGCTGGTCTCGAACTCCTGACCTCAGGTGATCCGCCCACCTTGGCCTCCCAAAGTGCTGGGATTACAGGCAGTGAGCCACCGCGCCCAGCCCACAAGATCCTGTTTCTAAAAACAAAATAAAACCAAAAAAAAAAAAAAAGCACAGGATGAAATACCACTTCATATCCACTATGAATAAAGACAGACAGGCTGGGCGCTGTGGCTCATGCCTGTAATCCCAGCACTTTGGGAGGCTAAGGCGGGCAGTCACCTGAGGTCAGGAGTTCGAGACCTGCCTGACCAACATGGTGAAACTCCGTCTCTACTAAAAATATAAAAATTAGCCAGGCATGGTGGTGGGCACCTGTAGTCCCAGCTACTCAGGAGGCTGAGGCAGGAGAATTGCTTGAACCCAGGAAGCAGAGGTTGCAGTGAGCCAAGATCAATCCACTGCACTCCAGCCTGGTGACAAGACCAAGACTCCATCTCAAAAAAGAAAATAAACTTTAAAAAAAACAATGAAATACTGACATATGCTACAACCTGGATAAACTCTGAAAACATCATAAAGAAGGCTGATATGAAATGCCACATATCATATAATTCCATTATATGAGATACCCAGAGTAGACAAATCCACTGATATAGAAAGTAGTTAATAGTTAACAAGGGCTAGGAGGGGAGAAGCGTGGAGAGTGACTAAGGGCTATGGGGTTTCTTCTTTCTGAGGTGATGAAAAATGTTCTGGAATTAGATAGTGGAGATGATCACACAATTTGGTAAATATCTTAAAACCGCTGAGAATGAACTACGTGGTATAATGATGATATCTCCAACAAATTTTTAAAAGGAAAAGACTAGGCCCACATGTACAGCTGTCCCTTGGCACACACAGGAGACTAGTTCTAGGACTACCAACATATAACCAAATCCATGCATACTCAAATCCGCAGCTAGCCCCATGGAACCCACATATATAAAAAGTCAGCTCCCCATATACACTGGACTTATGTGTTTGGTTGAAAATTAACAAGGTATATGTGGACCTGAGCAATTCAAACACACTGTTCAAGAGTCAACTATATTAACATACGCAGCTCTCAAAACATAGCTTACTGAAAACAAGCAATTGCAAAAATATGAATATTTACACTTTTTAAAAAATCACACGTTCAATGAAGATAGAACTTTAGCTTCATCTATAAGGGTCTACTCTTTTCTCATAAAGGAGGATCTATATATGCATTCCTCAAGTAATTGAAAATAATTACGTGACAAAAACTAGGCAATTACCTCAACAGGCCATTCATAAAAATTACAAGTGACCAAAAAGCATATAAAAAGATGTTTACAAACTAGTGTCCCAATAAATGCAGACTTAAACAAAATGCAGGCTGGGCACGGTGGCTCATGCCTGTAATCCCAGCACTTTGGAAGGCCGAGGTGGGTGGATCACCTGAGGTCAGGAGTTCGAGACCAGCCTGGCCAAGATGGTAAAACCCCATCTCTACTAAAAATACAGAAATTAGCTGGGTGTGGTAGCAGGCACTTGTAATCCCAGCTACTTGGGAGGCCGAGGCAGAAGAATCACTTGAACTCAGGAGATGGAGGTTGCAGTGAGTGGAGATTGCACCACTGCACTCCAGCCTGGGTGACAAGAGCAAAACTCCATCTCAAAAAGAAAAACAAAAACCAAATGCAGGCTGAGTATCCCTTAACCAAAATGCATGGGACCAAAAGAATTTCAGAGTTCAAATGTTTTCAGGTTTTGGAATATTTGCAGAAATACACTGGTTAAGCACTCCTACGTGAAATCCAAAATTTGAAATGCCCAATGGAGCATTTCCTTTAAGCACTATGATGGCCACTGAAAAATTTAGGATTTCGAAGCATTTTGAATTCCAGATTTTCAGACTAGGGATGCTCAACCTGTAAGTAACCTGAGATCAAATAAAACTCTCTTAAGAACAATGAAGACCCAACTTTTAAGATCAGACACAGAAGGAGTCAAAAGGATGCATTCTGAAAAGACTTATTATGGGTAGGCAAAACCAAGGGAGGAGGGGCTTGTTGCACTGCTAGGGCCTACAAACAGTTACAGAGGACAGGGACAGTGTCACAATCAACTGCATATTTTCTGAGGCCAGTGGTGTCTGGATCAACACATTTGCTTATTAATTTTGTATATAAGTGTGTGCTCTTTTTTTTCATTCTTTCCTTCCACATTTTCTACTCCCATATCACCATCCCCAATTAGAATTTTCAAAGCAAAGAGGACTCAGCCTTGAACTGATTACAGTAAAGTGGTGTTTCCACACTTGGTCTAACTACTAATATACAGATACTACTAACATACAGATTCTAGATCCCACCCCACATCTACAGAATCTTAATCTCTAGGGAAGGAGTTTGGGAATCTCTAAGTTTAACAGTCATCTTTAGTGATGAATACAACCTGGCAAGTTTTGGAAAGAATGCATAGAAGTAAAATAAATTTAATCCCAAGAGGAGCTAGTTTACTCCTAAAGAATCTCCAGATGGTAGAAATGTATAAGATAAAAAATTCTTATCTTACCTTAATAGTAAATCTTCACTGCTATGTGACCTTGAATGAGTTAAACTTGCTAAACCTCAAGTTTCTTCGTTTATAAAAAGCAGAATACTCTTCATTATGACAAAATGAGGTTGCAAGAATAAAACTATATATGTTGGCATTTATTAGTTTCTTTCCTTTTCTACTCTAAGAAATTCTCTTTTTTTTTTTTTTGAGATGCAGTTTTGCTTGTTTCCCAGGCTAGAGTACAGTGGCATAATCTCGGGTCACTGCAGCCTCCGCCCTCCTGGGTTCAAGCAATTCTCCTGCCTCAGCCTCCCAGGTGATTACAGGTGCCCACCACCATGCCCAGCTAATTTTTGTGTTTTTAGTAGAGACGGGGTTTCACCATGTTGGCCAAGCTGGTTTCGAACTCCTGACCTCAGGTGATCCGCTCATCTTGGCCTCCCAAACAGTATTATAGTAATAAGCCACCGCGCCCGGCAAGAAATTATTCTTTAGGTCTGTAAAGGCTGAAATGTTTATTTCAAGTAAATAAGGAGGCTAGCCAGGTGTGGTGTCTCACGCCTGTCATCCCGGCACTTATGGAGACTGAGGCAGGTGGATTACCTGAGGTCAGGAGTTCAAGACCAGTCTGACCAACATGGTGAAACTCCATTTCAAAAAAAAAGAAAAGAAAAAAAGGAGGAAAATTTCTTGATTAAAATATGAGACACTGACCTTATAAACTGAGCAATTCTCGGCCTCTTCATAATTTTATTTTATCACATCAAATTTGTTTAGAAGGTTTTATCATCCAGTTCTACCCTTTTTTTTTTTGAAATGGAGTTTCGCTCTGTCCCTCAGGCTGGAGGAGTGCAGTGGTGTGATCTTGGCTCACTGTGACCTCCACCTCCCAGGTTCAAGCAATTCTCCTGTCTTAATCTCCCGAATAGCTGGGATGACAGATGTGTGCAGACAAGGTTTCACCATGTTGGGTAGGCTGGTCTCAAACTCCTGACCTCAAGTGATCCGCCTGCCTTGGCCTCCTGAAGTCCTGTGATTGCTAGCATGAGCCACTGTGCCGGGACCACTTTCATTTTATGTGTGATCCAAATTAAATTTTGTTCAGAGCCTCTAATATTCCAGCTATGTGATGGAGCTACTTTGTCTTTCCAGTACCTATAAACTTACTACAGCCAGGCATGGTGGCTCACACATGTAATCCCACCACTTTGGGAGGCCGAGGAGGGCGGATCATGAGGTCAAGAGATCGAGACCATCTTGGCCAACATGGTGAAACCCTGTCTCTACTAAAAATACAAAAATCAGCTGGGCATGGTGGCGCACACCTGTAGTCCCAGCTACTCAGGAGGCTGAAGCAGAGGTTGTGGTGAGTCGAGATTGCACCACTGTACTCCAGCCTGGTGACAGAGTGAGAGTCCATCTCAAAACAAACAAACAAAAAAACCAAAAAACTACATCTAGTACCTTTTCATATGGTAGCCAATTACTATTAATGGTAAATGTGAAATTGCAATCAAAGTCTCAAAATTAGGGTCAGAAAAGAGAGAATACTCTCTAGCCAACCATCAGACACTGAATTCTTACAATCATGAAGCTTTCTACAACTGCATTATACAGAAAGGATGACATGGTATTACAATTAATTACCATCAACTCTAAATCATTTAAGTAATCAGTTTTTTTATAATTTGATTCATTAATGAAAATATCTGTAATAGCATCTTTGCATTTTGGAGTTACCGACACTAATGGCAAAAGTAGAACAGTTAATTTTTTCCTTCTTTTCTTTTCTTTTTTTATTTTTTATTTTATTTTTTTGTTTTTAAGACGGGGTCTCACCATGTTGGTCAGGCTGGTCTTGAACTCCTGACCTCAGGTGTTCCGCCCGCCTTGGCCTCCAAAGTGCTTGGATTACAGGCATGAGCCACCACACCCGGCCCCTTCTTTTCTTTTTTTGAGACGGGCTCTTTCCCTGTCACTGAGGCCGGAGTTCAATGGCTGGCTCACTGAAGACTCACCTCCCAGGCTTAAGCGATCCTCCTACCTCAGCCCCCTGGGTAGCTGGGACTATAGCCATGCGCCACCATGCCTGGCTAATTTTTATAACTTTTATACATATGGGGTTTTGCCATGTTGCTCTGGCTGGTTCTGAACTTCTGGGCTCAAGAAATCTGCCTACCTCAGCCTCCACAAGTGCTGGGATTCCAGGTGTGAGTCACTGTGCCCAGCCCTGATTTCTTCCTTCTCTGAGTGTCTGAATCATTCATAATTATCAGATGGTTCCCAGAATTGAGGGCTTACTTCCTTTGGTAAGTATTAAGGGAAATTACCTTAATATTTGAATGACTGGCCTTTCCAGCCATGTGAGATACTCAATATGTATTCAAAGAATGTAGTAATAAATATAGAAAAAATAAGTCTTGGTTCTCCTATAGCCTAATAATCACATCCAGAAATTCACAAAATCCAAATTTGAAAAAAACACAAGTAAGCAAAATAAAGAAGTATTTTTCTTAAATTGTCTTTTATACAACAGTGCAAAGTATTACAAGTCCCAAGGATTTTCTAGTATATGGTGAACGTAAGAGAGAATCAGGTAAGCTCATACAATTTATATATAATTTATATACCAAATAAAGTTACATAAATTTATATATTTTATATAATTCATATTTCTACACAATACAATTTATATTATATGTGTGTGTGTGTGTGTGTGTGTGTGTGTGTGTGTATATATATATTTTTTCTTTTTTTGAGACAGGTTCTCTGTCACCCAGGATGGAGTACAGTGGCATGATCACGGCTCACTGCAGCCTCAACCTTCTTAAAAGAAGTAGCTAGGACCACAGGTATGCACCACCATACCAACCTAGTTTTTTTTTTTTTTTTTTTTTTTTTTTTTGGTAGAGTCAGGTGTCTCAACATGTTGCCCAGACAGGTCTTGAACTTCTAGGCTTAAGAGATCCTCCCATCTCCGCCTCCCAAAGTGCTGGGATCACAGGCATGAGCCATTTGTGCCTGGCCTATATTTATAAATTTTACATAATTGGGCCAGGTACGGTGACTCATAGCTGTAACCTCGGCACTTCCGGAGGCCAAGGCAGGCAGATCACCTGAGGCTGAGAGTTCGAGACTAACCAGACCAACATGGAGAAAACCCATTTCTACTAAAAATACAAAAATTAGCTGGGCGTGGTGGTGCATGCCTGTAATCCCAGCTACTCAGGAGGCTGAGGCAGGAGAATCGCTCGAACCCAGGAGGTGGAAGTTGCAGTGAGCCAAGATCGTACCATTGCACTCCAGCTTGGGCAACAAAAGTGAAACTCTGTCCCCCAAAATAATAAATATGTAAAGAAATTTTACATATTTTACATATTTCTATACATTTAATAATTTATAAAAAATGTAGGGAAAAAACAGAAGACGTAACACTTACACACAAAGGTCTCTACATGTGTGCACAAGTCACCACATTTAGGACAGCGCAGCTGGTTTCCACCTTTCCCAGAATTCCCAGAGCCTGATTTCTTACTACTTCCCTCACTTGCTGATTTCTAATTTTTATGAAGGAGAAAAAAGGAAAAGTGTCAATTATTAGTTTCAGGCAACCAACTTAAATATAAACAATACTGTTTGTAACTAATGTTATAATTTTCTAAATTTCTAGAATGAAATTATTAGCATAGTTTGTAATTCTACTATTACTGGTGTCAGAAGATCTATTTACTTCAAAAATCAAATCAGTTCTAGTAAATACATGTAAATCTTTAGTCCTCCTTTATATGACATGTGCCAACATATAAAATAAATAGCTTTCATTCAATAACTCAATAAGCACTAGAAAAGTTACTAAGGGTAAAAAACTACATTTCAATGAAATTGAATCAGGAGCTACTATCATGGCAGGTAGTGATTCTGACTATTCTTAGACCTAACTTTTGCCATCTCTAAAATGGGAATAATTTTACCTACATTAGAGAGTCACTGTTAGGGTTAAGTATGGATATGTAAGTGCCTCACATTTCATCTAACATGTAAAATTAACTCAAGTGTTACTCAAATTCACATAATGAAAAAAACTGGTAAGTCACTGACCCAATACAACTACCAATCATCTACTTACTAGCTACAACATTAAGTTATACTACAAATCTGCAATTTTTAGGTAGAAGATAAAGTGAGGTTTATACTATAATAAGTTTTAAGAGCTGTATGAAAGCAGGAAATGCCGGGCGCGGTGGCTCAAGCCTATAATCCTAGCACTTTGGGAAGCTGAAGTGGGTGGACCACCTGAGATCAGGAGTTCAAGACCAGCCTGGCCATCATGGTGAAACCCCATCTTGAAAGAAAGAAAGAAAAGCAAGCAAGCAAGCAAGCAAGCAGGAAATGATGGCTAATGGCTATTCCTAATTCAATCTTACTGACTATACAGGTTATTAAATGACACTTCTTTACTTCTTTGGGGTGTTAGAAATTTTAATTACTGCTTACTATGTGCAATGCTTATAAAGGTATTTCAAGGTTCAAAATGAAACATCTAATTACATAAAATTCTTCAGATCTCATATATCCTAAGGAAAACATATATAAGCCAGCAAGAGACAGTACTATTATTACATTTTTTTAACATGAGGGAACTCACAATGTGTACAGGTGCCAGTAAGATAAAAATAATTACCTTATTTCCATCTCCAGAACCATCTTTACTTGTCCCATCTTTTGAGGCAAAGTATGCTGGTGTTTCTGTAAAGGATCTAAGAGGAGCTCTTCGCAGAATCTGAGTTTCAAATGTCCCAAGCCTTCCTAAAACTGATATATGAATGCGACCACCAGAAATACCTGAAAATAAAAGGAATTCTACATCAAATACAGACATGCCTCAATAAATCCCCTGGAAACAAAAATTACTTGAGCATAAAGGAGGTTGAAAAAAAGCTATCATTTTCACAGCAGGAGTATAAACTGACAGAAAATAATGACATCAACAGAGGCAAAGCCCTCTCCAAAACAGGCTGGGCTTGGGCCTCTGAAAGATTCTAGATAAAGATGTTTATTTCTGTATGTGTCCTTTGGAAGTAAGGCATGATCACCCACATCATAATATGTGGCTTTTTCAAAGTCTGAACGGAGCTCAACATCTGCCTTACCAGTAGGATTTTGAAAAAGGCCATGTATCCTGTATATTCTTATTATTTCTACCAATGAGAATAAACATCTGACAGCAACTCTTGTCTGTTGTTACGTAAGAATATCTGGGCCACGCACAGTGGCTCACACTTGTAATCCTAGCATTCTGGGAGGCCGAGGTAGACAGATCACTGGGGTCAGGAGTTTAAAACCAGCCTGGCCAAAATGGTGAAACCCCATCTCTAATGAAAATATTAAAAAATTAGCCAGTAGTGGTGGTGGGCACCTGTAATCCCAGCTCCTTGGGAGGCAAAGGTTGCGGTGAGCTAAGGTCACGCCACCACAATCCAGCCTGAACAAGACTCCATCTTAAAAAAAAAAAGAAGACGACTATCTGTAACAACGGAAAGAAACTTCAAATGTTCTTTAAGGCCAGGTGCCGTGGCTCACCCACTTTGTAATGCCAGCACTTTGGGAGGCTGAGGAGGGTGGATCGATCACTTGAGGTCAGCAGTTTGAGACCAGCCTAGGCAACATGGTGAAGCCCTGTCTCTAGTAAATATATAAATTAGACCAAGCATGGTGGCTAACGCCTGTAATTCCAGCACTTTCAGAGGCCGAGGCGGGTGGATCATAAGGTCAGGAGTTTGAGACCAGCCTGGCTAACAAGGTGAAACCTTGTTTCTACTAAAGATACAAAAAATTAGCCAGGCATGGTGGCGTGCACCTGTAATCCCAGCTACTCAGGAGGCTGAGGCAAGAGAATCGATTGAACCGGAGAGGCAAAGGTTGTAATGAGATGAGATTGCGTCATTGCACTCCAGTCTGGGCGACAGGGTGAAACTCTGTCTCAAAAAAAAAAAACCCAAAAAACAAAACAAAACAAAACAAAAATCAGCCAGGCGTGGTGGTGGGCGCCTGTAATCTCAACTACTCAGGAAGCTGAGGCAGGAGAATCACTTAAAGCCAGGAGGTGGAGGTTGCAGTGAGCCAAGATTGTGCCACTGTATTCCAGTACAGGCAACAGAGCAAGACCTCATCTCAAAAACAAAAACAAAAAAAACTGAAGGAAAAACAAAATTATGAGCTCTTCATTAAAACATGTATTTTAATGAAATGAAAAAATTCAATAAATACCACGTAATCACCAATCTGCTTTCAAACATTCTAACGTTTTGCCATATTTGACATTAATGTTCTTTTTTATTTTTTGAGACAGAGTCTCACCCTATTACATAGGCTAGAGTGTTTGGAATGATCATGCCCAACTCCTGGGCTCAAGTAATCCTTCGTCTCAGCTTTCTAAGGAGCTGGAACTACAGGCAACCGTCACCATGTAGGACTAATTTTTACATTTTTTGTAGAGATGGCGTCTACCCATTTTGGCCAGGCTGGTCTTCAATTCTTGGGCTCAAGCTATCCTCTCGCCTTGGCCTCCCAAAGTACTCGGATTACAGGCATGAGCCACCTCACCCAGCCTGTTAACATTCTTAAAAGGAATATACTGGTCAGGCGTGGTGGCTCACGCCTGTTATCCCAGCACTTTGGGAGGCTGGGAGGCCAAGGCATGCAGATAACCTGAGGTCGGGAGTTCAAGACCAGCCTGACCAACATGGAGAAACCCCATCTCTACTAAAAATATAAAATTAGCCGGGCGTAGTGGCACATGCCTATAATCCCAGCTACTTGGGAAGCTGAAGCAGGATAATCACTTGAACCCAGGAGGTGGAGGTTGAGATGAGCCGAGATTGTGCCACTGCACTCCAGCCTGGGCAACAAGAGCGAAACTCTGTCTCAAAAAAAAAAAAGGAATATGTTAATAACTGGTTAATGCTATAGATAGGTCAGGAATTAAACTTTTTCTATAAAGGATCAGAACAGTAAATATTTTCAGCTTTGTGGACCATGTAGTCTCAGTCCCAATTACTCTTGCCATTAGAGCAGGAAAGCAAACACAAAACAACATGTAAATAAGAGGGTGTGACCAAATTTGATCCATGAGGGTCACTGTTTGCTGCCCCCTAATTTTCTCATGTAAATCCAAAATAAATACCCCCTTAAATTATAGTCAATGGCAAAAAAGGCCATACTACATACTGTGGGGGCCAGGCGTGGTGGCTCACACCTATAATCTCAGCACTTTGGGAGGCCGAAGTGGCTAGATCACCTGAGTTCAGGAGTTTGAGATCAGCCTAGGAAACGCAGCGAAACCCCATCTCTACTAAAGATACAGAAAATTAGCTTAGCTAGGCACAGTGGCGCATCCCTGTAGTCCCAGCTACATGGGAACTGAGGCAGGAGAATCACTTGAACCCAGGAGGCAGAGGTTGCAGTGAGCCGAGATGGCGCCACTGCACTCCAGCCTGGGCAACAGAGGGAGACTCTGTCTCAAAATAAATAAATAAATAAATAAATAAATAAATAAAGACACTGTCAATCTCAAAAGTAGGGTTAGAAAAAGTAATGAGGGGTCAGGTGCAGCGGCTCATGCTTGTAATCCCAGCACTTTGGGAGGCCGAGGTGGGTGGATCACAAGGTCAAGAGATCGAGACCATCCTGGCCAACATAGTGAAACCCTGCCTCTACTAAAAATGCAAAAATTAGCTGGGCATGGTGGCGCACGCCTGTAGTCCCAGTTACTCAGGAGGCTGAGGCAGGAGATTCACTTGAACTCAGGAGGTGGAGGTTGCAGTGAGCCAAGATCATGCCACTGCACTCCAGGCTGGCGACAGAACAAGACTCCCTCTCAAAAAAAAAAAAAAAAAATGAGGGAGTGACAGACAAAATCAAAATGACCATTCACCAATCATAAAATTCTCACAAAAATTATAAAACTCTGCAGCAAAACTAATTGGGGTTTCTAACATTTTCTGTGCCATGAACCCCTTGAGCAGTCTGGTAAAGCCTCTGAATAGATCTCTTCTCAGAACAGTATTTTTAAATGTATAAAATATATAACAAAATGAAAATATTTTAAAAATATGCCTCTTTATTAACAAGCAAAATTAAGATCTAACAGCTTTTTAAATAATTACTATGATTTCAAGTAGCAAAAAGTATGAATATTCTGAAATATCAGCAACTATAATGTGATATGAAAATATTTCTGATTTTGATTGATGACAAATTCACAAACATTTCTAAGACTACTGTGGATCTTTTGCCTACATTCATAGGCAAAGTAAATGCTATGTTTCAGTTAGAGCTTAGTGAAAATAAAGTTCACAGAACCTCTGAATTCTACCCAAGGACCCTTTGGGGGCCTGTAAACCTCAGGTGAAGAACCTCTGAAAGCCAAAAAAGACAAGTATTTCTGTAAAGTATGCTTCACCAGACTACTTGGCAGCAACTACAAAAGACATAATTAAAAGTTCCACTATTTACAAAAATTTATCATACAGACAAAGCTTTCTAAGTTTCAGAACAGCTGTTTTTAAAAAGCCTAGGCCGGGTGGGGTGGCTCACACCTGTAATCCCAGCACTTTGGGAGGTCGAGGCAGGCAGGTCTCCTGAGGTCCAGGAGTTCAAGACCAGCCCGGCCAACATGGCAAAACCCCATCTCTACTAAATATATAAAAAATAGCTGGGCGTGGTGGCGGGTGCCTCTAACTCCAGCTACTAGGGAGGCTGAGGCAGGAGAATCCCTTTAACCCAGGAGGGGGAGGTTGTAGTGAGCCAAGATGGTGCTACTGTACTCCAGCCTGGGCGACAAAGCAGATTCCGTCAGAAAGAAAATTAAAGAAAAGAAAAGAAACCAGTGGTTTTGAAAAGGAAAAAAAATAACTGCTTATCTTCTATGATTCAAAAGTTTTCACGGACTCTTGGACAGAACAGATTTTAAGAACGCTTTCAAAGAGGCCTTCCCTGCCCAAAGAGAACACACACATATTTCATCCACCCACTGGAAACTATTATTCTTTGCCTACTCCACTGGATTTAAACATGACGGTGAGGACTCAATCACCACTCTACCTCCAGCACTAAAATAAGGCCTGGCACACAGTGGGCCCTCAACAAATATTAATATATGTCAGATAAATGGATTAAAAATATGTCACCCTGGAATCGGGACATTTACCGGTTGAGGCTTAACAACGATTTAGGATTAAATTCACTCCCTTACATTTATGTATCATTTTACAAAATGCTTCTGCCCACATTACCTCATTGAATCCCTCCTGGTGTAGTAAATAAACCGAAGATACATAAACAATAAGAATTTTATAATTGACTTAAAAGTTAAATAAAGATGGTCTTTAAAAAAAAAATCCATCCAAAGGTCATAAACTGATCAGCCAAAATAAAAAGAATTTGTCTAGAAGTCAGCGATTATAACAGGATCTAGCCTCGTGGTCTGACATCCAAAGATTTGAGGAAGAGAAAAACAGTTTCTTTTCCAGACTCTCTCGGCTGGGTAGCCAGCTTCAGATAAACAGAAAGGAAAGGTAAACAGACATGCGCCACTCTTAGGAAATTACCTCCGCTCAAGTTGGGAAAGCCACCAAAGGACTTGATGAAACACCCAAGTACTTCCAAACCAACTACTGGGGGACTTCTCCCCATCTCTCCGGCCACTGTCCTAAGGGCCCCGAGGCTTGCCTGAAGCCGGGAAGTATTGAGAACCTGGTTTATGTCCCAGTGCCTGGGCCGCACGGTGTCAGTAGTAACATCTCGGGTATCGCGCGGCTTGCCTCTGGGACTGCCGGCTGGGTGCCCCAATACCTGGGGGACCTCAGCAGGGACAGCCCCTCAGCCGAGCCCCTCCCAAGGACCCCGACGGGCCCGAGGGAGATGCCGGCCAGGCTGCGGAAGAAGGGCCACAGCTGGGGCAGGCGGCGGTCCCCGGCAGGGCTGGAGACATTTTTTGTAAGAGGAGCATTTTGTGCCTCTTTCAGGGTTTCTACGAAGTGGCCGCATTCCGGCCCCAAAGTCAGCAGGCCTGAAAACGCGCAGGCAGCTGCGTGGGAAGGAGTTTACTTCCAATTTGAGCAACGGCTGCTCCAGAGGTTGGCAGAGCCCCATTCCACGCGGAAAGTGGTGGGTGCCGGGCGAAGCGCCGCGCATTCCCTCACAGCCTCCAGCAACACTAGGCCTCGTGCTCTCCCCGGGGCCCCCACCCATCGGCCAGTCCACCCTCTTCCCCAGGGCTGAGGGCTCACGAGTGGCACTATTTCGTTACCTCTCTGCGCGGAGGCGAGTGAGGAGGCGATGAGTCGGACGGTGGCCGCCCCGCAGGTACAAGCGCCGCAGCTAGACATCTCCGCGGGGCCTAGGCCGGGGCTTCGGCCCCTGAGGACCTCCGGGTCTTAGCGGCGCGACTCCTGCTCCCAAGGCGCGCCGAGTCGGTTCCGAATCCTCCGCGGGCCCTAGACCCCGTGCAGAGTTCACCTGCCCAGCAGCCAGGCCGTCGCGCTTCTGTGCCCCACAGCCGTCTACTCACCAGAGTAGACACCCAACCCCCCTTCCCTTCCCCTCCTTTTCCTTCTCCCCCCACCCCCCCGCCTACCCAGCCCGGGGAGCGTGCGCGCGCCTGCGTCCTAGGCCCGGAGACGGGGTGGAAGGCGTGGGCACGCGCCGCTACTGCGTGCTGGAGAAGCAATGTGAGGCGAAGGCCAGGGGGCGGTGCCCTGGGCGCCAATGAGCGCGCTACGGCAAGCGCGTAGCCCCAACTGGGTCGGCTATAGGTCCCGACAAGCAAGGTTTCCAAAAGCTCCTTTAGCCTAAAGTTCAAAGGTTTTGAGATGGACGCGGAGAGATGCATGCCGGGACTTGTAGTCCCTAGTCGTCATAGTCAAGCTCTTCTTCCGGTCATTTTCAGCGGGTGGCAGGGAAGGTCAAGGTGTGGCTGATGGCTTAACCATCCACGGGGGAAGCCTCTAAAGTGCCTTGGTAGCCACTAGATGCTTCAGATTTACTAAATTTCTATCCCCCGGAATTCCACATCCTGTGTTCCTTATCTTCTTGTTCTCCTTCGTTTTCTCACTTGTAACATGGAAGTTTCACCATGTTGGCCAGGGTGGTCTCGATCTCTGGACCTCGGGATCCGCTGGCCTCGGCCTCCCAAAGTGCTGGGATTACAGGCGTGAGCCACCGCGCCCTGCCGCGTGGCCGCCTGGCTGGTTTTCTTAAACCTGATCACACCCTTGTAAATACTCCCTTAATTAGACCCTTTTCTGTTATCCCTTTGTTTGAGCCCTCTTGCAGGGCTTGCTTCTTCTGCACAACTAAACAGATGGACCAGCTGCACAAAATGGAAGGTCCATGAGGTCGGGAGTTCAAGACCAGCCTGACCAACATGGTGAAACCCCGTCTCTACTAAAAATAAATAAATTAGCCAGGCATGGTGGCATGCACCTGTAATCCCAGGTACTCGGGAGCCTGAGGCAGGAGAATTGCTTGAACTTGGGAGGTAGAGGTTGTGGTGAGCCGAAATCATGCCATTGCACTTGAACCTGGGCAAGAAGAGCAAAACTCCGTCTCAAAAATAAAAATAAAAAATGTTCCTCCTCTCATGGAGCTTCCATTCTAGTGGAGAAAGATAAGACAGTAAATAAAATATACCAGTGGTATGTTGACATGGGAATATCTTTATGCTGTTGTGTAACATATTCTTATATTAGTTCCAGAATGATTGACTATTTAATTTTACTTATGAGTTGATGTGTGTTTAGCCTTGTATTCCCAACTGGACTATGAGCTCTTTGACGCAGGTACTTATATACTGTGGCCAGATGCAGTGGCTCATGCCTGTAATCCTAGCACTTTGGGAGGCCAAGGTGGGTAGATCACTTGAGGTCAGGAGTTTGAGACCAGCCTGGCCAACGTGATGAAATCCTGCCTCTGCTAAAAATACAAAAATTAGCTGGGCTGGCGGCAGGCACCTGTTATCCCAGCTACTGAGGCAGGAGAATCACTTGAACCCAGGAGGCAGAGGTTGCAGTGAGCCAAGATTGCACTGCTGCACTCCAGGCTGGGTGACAGAGGGAGTATACATCTCAAAAAAAAAAAATATATATATATATATATGTGTATATATATGTGTGTATATATATGTATATATATGTGTGTGTATATATATATGTATGTGTGTGTGTGTATATATATATGTACTTGGGCAGAATCCATAGTAGAAATTCAGTAAATACTTGATTAAGTATTTATCTTCCAGTGATACATTTGCTTGCCAGAATCATGGAATGGTGTCTTCATAAAATACAACACATGGCCAGGTGTGGTGGCTTACACCTGTAATCCCAGCACTTGGGAGGCCAAGGGGGGCGGGTAACCTGAGGTCAGGAGTTCAAGTCCAGCCTGGCCAGCATAGTGAAACCCTGTCTCTACTAAAAATGCAAAAATTAGCCAAGTATGGTTGTGGGCACCTATAATCCCAACTACTCCAGAGGCTGAGGCAGGAGAATTGCTTGAACCTGGGAGGCGGAGGTTGCAGTGAGCCAAGATTGCATCACTGTACTCCAGCCTGGGTGACAGAGACTCTGTTCCAAAAAATAAATAAAATCCAACACATAAACAAGCAAATTACAATGGACAAAGAGGTATTAATAAAGTGTTAATAGACATAAATTCTACAAATATAAACAATGATTAACTTACTGAGTGTCCCAAAAGGAATTCTCAGAGATTGCCTGATAAACAGAGTATAGACTTTGCCCTAAAAAGTACAAAACAGAGGGAGCTGTACACAACTTAGTTTAACTTTTTCTCAAAAATGTGAACAAAGGTCATGTAGTTTTGGTATGAGGCTGGTGATGGTTTTATCACTCAGGCAGCACAAATTTGGTAGTTACAATGCATTCCCCTAAAACTATCCTCTGCAGGTCAGAATTTACCTAGACTATTGGGATCAGCACCCAATAAGCATGAATTGGGACACTAACTTTGTGCTAGGCTCTTTGATGTTATAAGTCTTTGTGTTTTTAGTAGAGACAGGGTTTCACCATATTGGCCAGGCTGGTCTCGAACTCCTGACCTTGTGATCTGTCTGCTTTGGCCTCCCAAAGTGCTGGGATTACAGGCCTGAGCCACCGTGCCCAGCCCGGGAATCTATTTTTATTGCTGGAATGTAGAATTAGGAGGTGGTAAGGCGTATTTGCAGAAATGATATGTTTCCACTGTGCTGATGGAAGTCTGGGCCTTTATTTCTCAAGGTCTCTTTTTTAAGGCTCCCTCCAACTGCTGCCACTTTCTTCCTCAGGAGGTCACTGCCCAACCTTGGTATTGTGGGGTGACCAAGAGAACTCCAGCGAGGTGCTCTTCATCCTCCTGAGCCTGTCCTTGGGGGCTGGAGCTAACCTTAGATAGCATGAGGTTCCTCTTGTCCTAAATTAGACTCCCCCTTGTCCCTCATCCTGATGTTAAGGGAGATGGTCAGCAGATGGCACTAACTTACCAGCCTTCCTTCTTTGAATCCTGTGGGAGCATTCTTAAAACTAATCCAGTGGAACTTTCTGTGTGTCAAATCTTGAAGACAGTGCTAGGGAATTCTTGTTTGTATTTTCTTTCTTTCTCTCTCTCTCTCTCTTTTTTTTGATGGAGTTTCGCTCTTGTTGCCCAGGCTGGAGTGTCATGGTGCTATCTCAGCTCACTGCAACCTCCACCCCCTGGATTCAAGTGATTCTTCTGCTGCAGCCTCCTGAGTAGCTGGGATTACAGGCACGCACCATCATGCCCAGCTAATGTTGTATTTTTAGTAGCAACGGGGTTACTCCATGTTGGTCAGGCTGGTCTCAAACTCTTGACCTCAGGTGATCTGCCTGCCTCGGCCTCCCAAAGTGCTGGATTTGTTTTTTATTTTTTATTTTTTTATTTTTGGGTAAAGATGGGGTTTCACCATGATGGCCAGGGTGGTCTTGAACTCCTGACCTCAGGTGATCCACCCACCTCGGCCTCCCAAACCAAGTGCTGGATTACTAGTGTGAGCCACTGTGCCTGGCCCTCGTTTGTATTTTCTAAAGGGCACAGATGTCAGGAGAAGAAGGACTGGTGTGTGAATCCCAGCTGAGTCACTCACCAGCCATATGACTTCTGGTAAGTAAGTTAATTCCATAAGCCTATTTTTTCAACTATAAATTGGGGTGTTTTTGACCTCCTAGAATTGATGTGAAGAATAAATTACTCCTTGGCACTTACTACGGTAAGTAGGTGCTTACTGAGTAATAAAGAGCTTTTCCTGTGCAGTGTGGTGAATTATGGCTTACCCTTTATACATTTAAAAAAATTCCTTTAAATTAAGAAAAGATAAGAAACAATATGAGTTGCATACAAAATAAATAAAAATAAAAAATTTCTTTTTTGGTCATGCTTCTTAGCCAGGTTGTTGAGGATCTTACCCTATTCACCATACTTTAGCATTATGGGGAACTTGCATGATTTCAGATGAAACGCTTGAAAAGAGATGAAAGAGAGAATATGAACTCTTGGCTTATAAGTCTTTTCCAATTTGCAATTCATGGGCATGAACCATAATATTGGATAATACAAGTGATTAACAATTATAATCATGTATTATCTGCAAGCAATTGTTAAATATACAGAAGCACTCACTAGCTATGTATGTAAAGTAGTACTCAGGGGTAAATTAATCAGTAACAAGGTTATGAAGAGAAAAGGCTTCTGAGCCATCAAAGTAGATATTACAAAGTTGGCATATCAAAGTTCGTGTATTTTACTCATACCTAGCCCTTCAGAATTTCATTCTGTAAGTCTCTTTACTCATTTTAAATACT
Organism: Cacajao melanocephalus; assembly: GCA_963573385.1. Taxonomy (NCBI): domain Eukaryota; kingdom Metazoa; phylum Chordata; class Mammalia; order Primates; family Pitheciidae; genus Cacajao; species Cacajao melanocephalus. The sequence goes on along the minus strand of CAUYLG010054594.1, from coordinate 2,767 downwards.
AATTTGGTCCTATTATAATTTACTCACCCTATTCCACAGGTGAGTAAATTAGAAAGGGGGAAGAGGTGCACAGCCAAAGGGTTGTCTAATAGTCTGACAAAAAAGGAAACAGAAAAACAGATGTGTGAACTCAACAAGAGGGGTATATAGTCTGGCATCATTTGGGATTAAATAAAATTTTTTATATATCATATCAGCCCTCGTTGCTATTTTATTAATATTATACTTCCACAGTAATGGTATTCATAATACATTAAGAAAAGATTTAATTGTGTTATTTCTGTTTTTATAAAAATAGACTATATGCTTTTCTATTTGTACCCAAAAACAATCAAAATAAAAGTTAAAAAGTTTTGGAGGCCTGGTGCAGTGGCTCATTCTTGTAATCCCAGCACTTTGAGAGGCCAGGACAGAAGGATCACTTGAGTCCAGGAGTTTGAGACCAGCCTGGGCAACATAATGAGACTCAGTCTCTACAAAAAATAAAAAATTAGCCTAGTATGGTGGCTGATGCCTGTAGTCCTAGCTACTTAGGAAGCCAAGGTGGGAGGATTGCTGGAACCTGGGAGGTCAAGGCCGCAGTGAGCTGTGATAGCGCCGTTGCACTCCAGCCTGGGCAACAAAAACCCTGTCTCAAAAAAAAAAAGAGGCTTAAATAAAGAGGAAAAGTTTGAATTTTCTGGTAAACTGCTTCTGTAAAACAACTCAGTTTCCTATTGTGCTACATAAATGAACCATTACCTTGAAAAATCTACACAATTTTCAGTCTCTTCCATTTCTAGAAATGTGGTATACAGCAAATTTCTTTTTTGTTGAGGGGACAGAGTCTCACTCTGTTGCCCAGACTGGAGTACAATAGTGCAATCACAGCTCACTGCAGCCTCAACCTCCCAAGCTCAAGCGATCCTCTCACCTTAGCCTCCCGAGTAGCTGGTGTGTGCCACCATGCCTGCCTAGTTTTTGTATTTTTTTAGAGATGGAGTTTCACCATGTTGCCCAGGATGGTCTCAAACTCCTGGGTTCAACTGATTCAACTGCCTCAGCCTTCCAAAATGCTAGGATTACAGGCATGAACCACCACACCCAGCCAGCAAATTATTGTATCATGGTTACTGTGTACCAGTGGCTAATATATACTGTGTTCATATATATGTTCAATTGATCATCATAACAACCTGACGAGGTACATTTGAAGTCTATATAGTTGAGGAAACAGAAGCATATAAAAGTTAAATAACTTGTCCAAGATTTCACTGTCAGTAAGTAAAAGAACCAGGTTGTCTGGTCCTAGAGTCATGCATTTAACCACTGTACTGTACTCTGTAGTACTCACTATTAGATCCTTCTGGATGAAACACACTTTATTGCATTGTTGGGCTCAAAAAAAGTAATATTCTCTAAGAATATGCATGTAAACTCTTATGTTACTGTAGAGTCCAGCCCTACAGGATTCTGTGAGCCCCTCTCATCTGGTGCGGAGACCAGAAATTGTACAAATAAAAGACACAAGACACAGAGAAAGAGAAAAGAAAGCTTGGGCCGGCGGTCCACTGCCAACCAAATCTCAGAGACCAGCAGTGGGCCCGAACGCTGGGATGCTCTCAGATTTATTGAGTTGCAAATCTGGGGGGCAGGGTAAATAGGGCGTGGTCTTGGTGGTTGGAGACTGGGGGTAGGGTAGATAGGGTGTGCCAGTGATAGGGTCAAGTACATCACGTGTTGTTCAGGTAGGGGCTCAGGAATTTCTGGCACTCGAAGTGAGGTAAGGAGTATAATGCATCAGCACTTTTTCCATACTTATCAAGAAAACTAAAACATTAAGATCTATGTTACTATTACTGATTATCTTTTCTAAGAAAAAAGGAACCAAGTGCAGAAGCAGAACATAAGAGTAGACATGAAACGTGACCACTGAAGCACAGCATCACATAGAGACAGTTAAGCCCCCGGATGTCTGTGAGCCTACCTGACAGCTGTGAGGCCTTACCACAAGAGCTTGGGGAAGCGGTGTTTTCTCCTAACTCCTCCGGGGAAAGAGACATCTCAGTCATCTTGGATGGCTCCTTCCGTAGCTGGCTAAACAGCGGGTGCTTTCCCAGCACTGGCGCTGCCGCACAGCCAAGGCACCCTCCAGCAGCCCTTAAGCGGGCGTGACAGAGGGCTTAGAGCATCTTGCCTTGTGTCATTCATTTCACAATGTCACCCCAGGTTCACACTTCTGACCTGAGAGGCATTAGTAAAAGAACTGAGATTACCTATGAATAGCTAAGATCACATATGAATAATTAATTACTACAGTTATATTTCTAGTTACTTTCTTCTTCGTTATTTATATGGAAATAGGCTGATGTCCATAACGGCATGTCTGCCGGGGACTCTTGGCCAGCAAGAGGGTCCCGATACCTGGAAGAGAGAGTGCGCGGAAAAAAAGAAAGGGGTCTGGAGGACTGAATAGGCAGTGCCTAAACAGCGATTTTATTTGTGCATAGGGTCCCAATATATACTTTCAGCTTTCAGCAGCTGACGTCAACCCACATTGTTAATTCTATACAATAAAGGGGAACAAAAATTTACAACACAGAAAGTCTGGGGTAGAAGATAAAATACCGGTAAACAAAAGGAGTACTTAATCAGGGGCCATAAAAGTGAACATGAGAATCACAAAACAAGCAGGTGATTTTCTTATCTATAGAGCAAGGATTTACATTTGGAAAGGGGACATTCCTTAAAGGTCAGAAGGAATCACAAATCTTCAAAGGCAACAATC
>CAUYLG010054593.1:0-41914 GCA_963573385.1 Cacajao melanocephalus | reverse complement strand
CCTCCTCGTCTTCCTCCTTCTCCTCCTTCTCCTCCTCTTCCTCCTCCTCTTCCTCCTCCTATTCCTCCTCCTCCTCTTCCTCCTCCTTCTCCTCCTCTTCCTCCTCCTCTTCTTCCTCCTCTTCCTCCTCCTCCACTTCCTCCTCCTCCTCCTCTTCCTCTCCTTCTCCTCCTCTTCCTTCTCCTCCTCTTCCTCCTCCTCCTCTTCCTCCTCCTCCTCTTCCTCTCCTTCTCCTCCTCTTCCTCCTCCTCCTCTTCCTCCTCCTCCTCTTCCTCCTCTTCCTCCTCCTCTTCTTCCTCCTCTTCCTCCTCCTCCTCTTCCTCCTCCTCCTCCTCTTCTTCCTCCTCTTCCTCCTCCTCCTCTTCCTTCTCCTCCTCCTCTTCCTCTCCTTCTCCTCCTCTTCCTCCTCTTCCTCCTCTTCTTCCTCTTCCTCTTCCTCCTCTTCCTCTTCCTCCTCTTCCTCCTCTTCCTCTTCCTCCTTCTCCTCCTCCTCCTCCTCCCCCTCCTCCTGGTCTCACTCTGTCACCCAGGCTAAAGTGCAGTGATGTGATTTCAGCTCACTGCAGTCTCAACCTCCTTGGACTCAGGTGATCTTTCCACCTCAGCCTCTCAAGTACCTGGGACTACAGGTGTGTGCCACCACACCTGGCTAATTTTTTTTTTTTTGTATTTTTAGTAGAAATAGGGTTTTATCATGTTGCCCAGGCTGGTCTCAAGCAATCCACCTGTGTTGGTCTCTCAAAGTACTGGGATTACAGGTATGAGTCACTGTATCTGGACAGCTGTTTGCCATTTAATCTCCCTAAATTCAAGTCTCTTTTTTTTTTTTTTTTGAGACAGTGTCTCCCTCTGTTGCCCAGGCTGGAGTGCAGTGGTGTGATCTCAGCTCACTGCAACCACCACCCCGGTTCAAGCAATTCTTCTGCTTCAGCCTCCCAAGTAGCTGGGACTACAGGAGCATGCCACCACGCCCGGCTAATTTTTGTATTTTTAGTAGAGACAGGTTTCACCATATTGGCCAGGCTGGTCTCAAACTCCTGACCTCGTGATCCACCCACCTCAGCCTCCCAAAGTGCTGAGATTACAGGTGTGAGGCATGGCACCCAGCCTCAAGTCTCTTTTTTTTTACAAAATGGGGACTAGTTATACCTACTTTGGACAAATGAAGATGAATACATATATTTATATATTCTAAATGAACAGAGATTGAAGATGTGTTGGTCAGGCTGCTTGGAGCCTTTCTGGCCTAAAAGTGCCCATTATGGCTACTGTCATTCTTTGGAAAGCCACTGCCCACAGGACTAGGCTCCTGGAAATGACCTTCAGGGAGAACTCTGCTTTTTCCTTGGGGCTGCAAGAGCTCCCAGCTGAGAAGTAGCCGAGGGAGGAGAGGCAAACCCCATCCTCCCTGCTGCGAGGAGTTCTGCCAGCATCCCCTTGGCTTCAGCCCGACTTGTACATTTCAAAGCAGGCTGCTCCCACATGCCCTGGAAGGGAGGGGCATCTCTGTTTTGAAATTAATCTGACTTTGACTTTAGGAAGGGGCCATGCGGGCCTTGCGCAGACCATGTGTTCTAAGTAGTGTTTTGGGTACTGTTTTATTTGTTGCTAGTGACTTAAAAGTTTGAACTGGGTCTAAAGACCAACTACACTATAAAGTATTCAAAAGAAGATGACGTTAAAACGAAGACTCCCAAGAACATAGAATAACACCACGAAGGCAATCATTTTTAGAAACAGATATTAAGTTGGAAACATCCTGAGAAGATTGAATTCAAATACAATATTCTCACATCTTGGCCACATCAGGTAAGTAATACTGGCCACTGTAAAAACGAGCCCCGAACGTCTGAGGCTTAACCTAATAAAGGTTTATTTCCCCTTCATGTCTCAAGCCCACATGTGCTACCAGGGCTGCCTCCCACAGGGACACTCAGGGACCCAGACTCCTTCCATCTAGTGGTTCTGCCATTTTCTAGGGCCTTAGAGTCTTTGCTCCTGCCAGAGGAAGGGACAAGGGGGACCCTGGAAGGAGAGGTTTTGGGGACCCGGCCTGGAAGTGACGCCCTCACTTCTGCTCAGATGACGTTGGGCAGCGCCGTCACAGGTCTGTACCCAACAGCCTGGTTAGATGGTTGGGAAATGCAGTCAGCTATAGGTCCAGCCTTCTCTGCCACAACGGCATTTAAGACATAAATAAATAGACTGGGCGCGGTGGCTCACAGCTGTAATTCCAGCAGTTTGGGAGGCCGAGGTGGGTGGATTGACTGAGCTCAGGAGTTTGAGACCAGCCTGACCAATATGGTGAAACCCTGTCTCTACTAAAAATACAAAAAAATTTAGCTGGGCATGGTGGCGGGCACCTGTAGTCCCAGCTACTCGGGAGGCTGAGACAGAAGAATCACTTGAACCTGGGAAGTGGACGTTGTAAGTTGAGATTGTGCCATTGTGTTGCCCTCCAGGGCAACAAAGCAAGATTGCATCTCAAAAAAACCCAGCTGGAATGAGTGAAAAAAGAAATTGCCAACACTTATGGTGTCCCCTCTGTGCCAGGCTTTGTCCTTAATCTGTAAATATAAATGCTCACTATAATTCTGTTTCGACATCAGCATCAGCATTACTTTCAGAAGCAGAAAACTGAAACCAGGAGGGGTTCATTAAGTTGCTCAAGAAAGGAGTCTACTGGCCGGGCCCCGTGGTTCATGCCTGTAATCCTGGCACTTTGGGAGGATTGCTGGAAGGCCAGGAGTTTGAGACCAGCCTGGGCTGGTCTTGATTCTGAAAAAAGAAAAAGAAAGAAAGAGAGGAAATGGAGGGAGGGGGAGAGAGAGAGAAAAAAAAAAGGAAGGAAGGAAGGAAGGTCAAAGAAAGAAAAGGTCAAAAGTGGACTGATCTTTAGGGGTCCTGCATATTTATTCATTTTTTTTAAGCCGATAGTCATTCTGAGCTCACACTGGTGTGCCCTGCGCTGCTGTGTGGGGCGGTGCAGGGTGATTGGCTCCAGTAAGCATGGCTATTGGGTGAGACTCAAGAGTTAAGAGGGGGTGACTGTTGTCTCCCAGCTCCTCCAGATTCTTCTTATGGCCTCTGTTTGCCTCACAAACCTGAAAATGTGCCCCGATGCCTTTAAGAAAAAAAGTGCATTGTTGTTGGAAAGACAAAATTGGTGTGCAGGTTTCCAATGCCCCACCATGGGTGTTTGTATACAAAACAGAGCCTGGGCCTGGGCGTGGCCGGGGGCTGGGCTGCACACAGAGGCCCACTGTCAGCCAGGGCTGGGGCTCCGGTTTCAGTCCTGAGTCTCTGGCACAGAAGTGGATGGAGACTGGGTGGGAGGACATGGCTCCTGTGTGACATAGCTGTGGCATCTTGGCTGAATTCCAGCCAGACTCCAAGTCACGCAGGCCTAGAATGAAGGCTGCAAGGAACCCTGGAAATCCAGGCCTGTGGTCTTCAAACTTGCCACGCCAAACCTTCTTTGAAGGAAACAGAGTGTAACAGCACATTCAGAACCGAGAGCCACTCTGAAGGGCCAGATTGGCATGGGTGGGGCTGAGAACCCACGGCTGTGTGGGCCACGGTGGGAAAGCTCTGAGCTTCTCCAACCTCTTCTGCTGCAGCTGCTGGTGAAATTGAGGCCCACAGAGAGGAAGCGACATGCTTGAGGGCACCCGGTGGCTTGGTGGCCCGTCCAGGCTGAGAAGGAGCCCATCAGATGCCAACTGCAAGTAGTGGGTCCCAGCTTACCCTTACTTCATTGTTTTTTGTTTTGTTTTTTCAAATTTTAAGACAGAGTCGAGTCTCACTGTGTCACTCAGGCTGGAGGGCTGTGGCACGACTCGGCTCACTGCAACCTTCGCCTCCTGGGTTCAAGCGATTCTCCTGCCTCAGCTGCCCAAGTAGCTGGGACTATAGGCATGCACCACCATGCCTGGCACATTTTTGTATTTTTTGTAGAGATGGGGTTTCACCATGTTGCCCAGGCTGGTCTTGAACTCCTGGACTCAAGTAATCTGCCTACCTCAGCTTCCCAAAGGCTGAGATTATAGGTGTGAGCCACTGCGCCCAGCCCTTACTCATACTTCTGTCTGACTTGGCCATAAATGTGGGTTCTCACCATCCCCTCCTCAACTTCAATAATTTGCTATTTTGGCTCACAGAACTCAGAGAAGCTTAGATTTGCTAGTTTATCCTCTGATAAAGGGTATGATAATGGACACAGATCACAGCCAGATTTTAAAAAGTACATAGAGCAAGGTCCAGAATGGTCCCAAGGGCAGGAGCTTCTGTCCCCCTAGAGTTGGTGCTCACCAGCCCCAAAGCCCTGACCCTCGTGCCTTAGAAATGTGGGTTTTTTTCTTTTCTTTTCTTTTCTTTTTCTTTTGAGGTGGAGTCTCACTCTGCCGCCAGGCTGGAGTGCAATGGTGTGATCTCAGCTCATGGCAACCTCTGCCTCCTGGGTTCAAGCAATTCTCCTGCCTTAGCCTCCCGAGTAGCGGGGATTACATGCATGTGCTACCACACTGGGCGATTTTTTGTATTTTTAGTAGAGATGGGAATTTCACCATGTTGGCAAGGCTGGTCTCGAACTTCTGACCTCAGGTGGTCCGCCCATCTTGGCCTCTCAAAGTACTGGGATTACAGGCGTGAGCCATCATGCCCAGCCCTTAGGGATGTTTATGGAGGTTTCATCATGGAGGTGTGGTCAAATATTAACTCAGTCTCAAGTTCCTCTTCCCTCTCTGGAGCATGGGGCTAGGGCTGAAAACGCCAAGCTTCTAATCAGGGCTTGGTCTTTCTGGTGACCAGCCCCGTCCAGAAGTCCCCCAAGAGTTACCTCGTTGGAACGAAAGATGCTCCCATCACCCAGAAAATTCCAAGGGCTTTAGGAGCTCTGAGTCAGGAAGTGGGGTTAGAGACCAATGATTAGAACAAAAGATGGTCCTAACTCCTCTATCGCTTAGGAAATCCCAAGGGTTTTAGGAGCTCCGTGCCAGGCAACACTGGGAGATCCTGGACGGCAGCTGATGACCAACATTCCTCAAGGGTAGGAGGTTCAGGAACTTGCTCAGTGCCCTGCAGTCAGGACATGCCAGGGCCGGGACTGGAGGCAGCTGGTGGGTTCCAGAAAAGTCTCGCCAACACTCTGGATGTAAACATCAGTGAAGAAGTTCCAGTAACCAGCGCATGATAGCCCCACACAATATGGATGCACATCTGACAGGATAGCAAAGGAAAGCAACCAGAGAGAAGGCAAAACGTAACGGAACAGCCTCCGTAGCTGCTAAGAGCCCCGAGGTGGTAAAGTCATATGGAGAGGCAAACACGCAATCAGCGTGAATGTCAGCAGAATAGTTACCTCTGGGGGAGGGAAGGCCAGCCGTGGGGAGGGGATTGAGGCTGGCGGTGCTTCTGGAAGACCAAAATGCACTATTTCTGGAGCCAGGTGGTGACCTCTTGGGACTTCACTTTGTGATAAGTCATTGAGCTGTGTGCATGTTTTGTGCCCTTTTCCATATGCCTATTACATTTCATAAGACAGGTTTAAAAAAAGAGGCAGAAATGCCCAGAAAATAAAGTGTGTCACCCTGCAGAGGAAGGACCTGCCCTTGGAGAGCCACCAGCTGGAGCAGGCAGCACCTGTGGACCCAGGGAACCTTCTGCCTTCTCTTTACCTGCCGGCTTGTCTTCCAGGTTCTTCCACAAACTGGTGTTGGTGGGACTTGGTTGTGGGCCCCCGTTCCTAGTGCTAGCATGAGCAGGTGATGCAGCGTCCTCCCCCGGGTGCTGGACTCCACTGCACACCCGGGCAGTCACACCAGGCAGAGGCTGCAATGGCCTCTCCATTGTCCTTTACCCATCGAAGCCGCTCTGGCTGAGAGCTCGGAAAAATGAGGAGGCCTCACAATAGGTGGGAAGAGAAGTGGACCTTTGCCTTTCTGGCCTCCTGCCACCTGGTGCCCAGCCTTATGAGGCAGCCTCAGGAGGCAATACTCAGCTGCCCAGCCGTGAGGCATTTCAGCCCCCACCTGCGCCAACTGGTGCAAGGATGGACTCGGGTGGATCTCCCCTCAACCACTTCCCTGGGCCTGACTTCCACCTGCCTTCCAAGGATGGTTGCCTGGTTTCAATGGACTGACATGTGAACAGCATGAGGCACTGCACTGGGATGGGAAGGACCCGATCACATGGCTCCCTTGCTGGGAACTGCCTTCCCTCCTTGATCCCTCCCAGATGCATCCAATGCTACCTTGACTGTGCTGCTTTCTGGCTTCCATTCTTCAGTTCTCCCTCCTGCCTCAGGGTACCCTGCTGACCTCCGCTAAGCCCAGGTGGGATAATGAAGCCTTCCCTGGCCTTCAAGGCCCCCAGCTTGCCCAAGCAGCTGTGCCTGACACTCCTCTGTCCCCCCACTGGGCAGGAGCCCTGGAGCACAGGGACCTGTTGTATTCAGCTCTGGATCCCAGGTGCTCCAGCACCTGCCCAGGACCTGGATACAGCAGGAGAGTGACCCACGGTCCTCAAGAAGTCCCAGAGGCCCAGAAGCACCAGCAGTTTGGGGGCAGCCACCAGCTGTCCAGAGGAGTCCCAACACTCAGTTGGATGTCTGGTTCGGCTGATTAATCTGGACACAGCTCACTTTAAACAGTAGCAATGTTGCTGAGGGCAAATTGAATGTACTAGTTTAAATGCATTGATGGGACTCACCATCTAAAGAAAGCCTGTGATGAGTTAGTACTTTCCTAGAGTAAAAGATTCTTGTGTAATGCAGCAAAGCCCATCGACCTTTCCCCTGTTATATAAATTCAGATTCGGACATTGGGAGAGCTGGGGTTCTCCAGGAACAGACTTTGGGATGGCAATCAGAATGTAGGACATTTAATAGGAGGTGCTCTTGAGATGTACAGGTGGGAATTGGGGAAGGGGAGGGGGCAGGATGGGCGGAGGGAGGAGTTGGGCTGCGAGGCAGTCTCCCTGGAGGCCTCGGCCGGCCCCACTGGGACCTGTAAGCTTGAATTACACTTGAGAGTTGCTCCCTCATAGGGTAAGGTGGCTAGACCTTTATATCCCCTGTCAATCAATCTTTGGGCCACCTTGAATAAGGCAGTCCTTGTATGGACAGCCCAGGGCTCACTGCGGTACCCCTAACCCAGCAGCTGGGGGAGTAAGTCCTTCATCCCTGAAGGAGAATCTGGATGCAAATTTTCTTTTTTTTTCTTTTTCTTTTTTTTAATTTTTTTGAGACAGGGTCTCACTCTGTTGTCAGGCTGGAGTGCAGTGGCACCATCTCGGCTCACTGCAACCTCCGCCTCCCGGGTTAAAGCAATTCTGCTGCCTCAGCCTCCCAAGTAGCTGAGACTACAGGTGCCAGCTACCACGCCCAGCTAGTTTATTGTATTTTAGTAGAGACGGGGTTTCACCATGTTGGCCAGGATGGTGTCAATCTGACCTCGTGATCCGCCCGCCTCAGCCTCCCAAAGTGCTGGGATTACAGGCGTGAGCCACCGAGCCCCGCCGTGGGTGCAAACCTTCATAGGGAAAAAGAGGAGAACTGCCATTGCTTGAGGGCCTACTACACACTCAGCCCTGTGCTAGATGCTGTCTATCCATTCTCCTGAAAAACCCTCACGATGGCTCTGCAAGGTGGATATTGTTACACTCATTTTTCAGATGAGGAAGCAGAGGAGAAGGAAGGTAAGTTATCAAGGGGTGTGCCAAGCATGGTCCCACCTCCTGCTGCTGGTTCCCTGCAGAACACACTCCATCCTCGACACCTACCCCCACCCCATCCTCGAGACCTACCCCCACCCCCTTGCTCTGGGACTGACTGCGGGTCTACAGGTTGTCCAGAGACTGTGTCCATGTAGGTGCCATGGACACGCCTCCCCGCTGGTCAGCTCTCCACGTGCTCCTGCTGAAAGGGAGGTGGAGCCTGGGGTGAGGCCTGGAGGGCCGACCACAGGGATCCAGGGCCCAGCAAGGGGTCCAGGGCAGGGCAAAGCCAAGACTGTTCCCAGCCTGGATCGGGCAGAGACCGGCAGAGTTGGGCTCCCCTGGAAACTGCCCCAATGCAGACCTGAAGGTGGGTGACACTCCGGCCTGTAAGGACACTCACTCGCAGACACCAAGCACTTCCCGTGCACCAGGAGCAGTGCTTAGCCCCCGGAGCCCAGGAACAGGCAAGACGCCATCCTTGGCTCAAGGGGCTACTGGCTGGTGAAGATAATTACGGAGAACAATTAACCTGAGAACACTGCAACAAATCCTCTGAAAGTAAAAATGGCTGTCGTCGGTCTGGAGGCGCCCTGTGCTGGGCACCAGGCTGGGCATCTGGGGTGCGTTAGGGCTCATGCTCATGAATGACTTTGCAGAGCAGATGTCGTTATGTCCATTTTTGTCAAGGAGGTAATTGAATTCTAAGGCTCACTCAAGGTCAAAAATCATGGAGGGCCAGAATTGGAACACAGGTCTGTCTGACTCACCTTCCTTCCTCCCAGCTTTGGCTCCTAATCCTTGCCTGAGGAGCCTCTGAAGTGCCTTATGCCAATAGCCAGCAGGGTGGGAGGCCCCAAGTGCATTGAGAAAAGCATCTTGCCTATAGCGCAGAACCTGGACACAGCAGGAGTGACCTACAGTCCTCAAGAAGTCCCAGAAGCACCAGCAGTTTGGGGGCAGCCACCAGCTGTCCAGAGCAGTCCTAACATGGGTCTTGGCTATGACCGTAGGGAAGATCAGAGATCTTGTGTTTTGGGGGTGAGGTGTGTGATTGGGGAAGACAGTCCTGGTTGGGGGTGGGGGGTGGTGGTAGGGGTCACCGCTGAGGTCCACGGCTGAGCTCACTCTGGCCTTTAATCATAGCCACTGGGTAGCTAGAATGTCACATCATACTGGGGGTGGAGGGCGCAGGTAATTTCCCTCCAGACCAGGGCCACAGTCTTTCAAAGGAAGCCGGGAGGTCCCACCAGCACCGCCTCCCTGGTAAAAACTCAAGAGTAGATCTTGGCCCTGTGTCCCTGCTGGAGGCCACCATTCTGGCATCTGATCAGCCTCTTGAGTCTGAAGCAGCGTCTTCTGTTGATACTAGAGCTCACTAGTCATCTTCTCACTGCAGCCAGGGCACGCTCAGCATTTCTCTAGGACATCCTTCATTGACTGGGGAAGTCTTCTACCTGGAATGCACTCCTCTTGTGCGCTGTCTGCCTGCCTCTCCCTAAGGTTCAGCTGAATTCCTCTGCGGAAGCATTCTCTGACAACTTGGTCTGGCCCCTGCTTTTTCACACTTTGCATCCTGTCTTAGGCGAGTTGCAAGGTCCTTCCAAGGCAGGAAGCAGAGACTCGCAGGGAGCAGAGACGCTTGGGGAGCAGAGATGCACACAGAACTTCTGGAGCAATGATGGCCACCATAAGCCTGCACAGCAGGGTCCTGGTGGCACTGCTAGCTCTGTGCTCAGTGCTCTACAGCAACACACAGTGGCTCAGGAGCTGCAGGATCCCACAGCCACAATGCTCATGCTGGCCAGCCTCCGGGGAGTGTCACACCCTGCCCCACCCCAGGGCCCACCGGCCAGAGCCTCGAGGCCTCAAGGCCATCCCTTCCCTGGTGCCTGGCCCACTGGCAGCTGGAAACATACTGAGAGGGAAGGCCATGGCTCAGGCAGGTCAGGGTCTCTGTGCTGGATGAAGTCACGGTGGGCATGTGTGAAGCTGGTGGAAAAGATGGCAAGCCGTAAGTGGAGCCGTCAGCCATGTGGGAGCCCCAGAGGGCGTGGGAAGTGGCTGGATCACAGTGTAGGAGATGTCATGGGAAGGAAACCTGCAGCCCCAGCTTTGACCCTCTTCCTGTCCCCAGCTCCAAGTTCTCCTGGAACATCAGCACTAGGTGGGGGACTGGGTGAATCTCCATTACTGCATTCCTCAGGCCTAAAGTGGCACCTGGCACTGAGTGCTGCCTGGGTCCATGTCTTGCTGCAGAGAGCTGAGCACAGAGCTAGAGGTGTCACATCACGCAGATCACAGATCGGAAGGAGATACTGTCCCATCCTCCAGGAACTCACTCCTAAAGTGGCAAACAGGACATGGAGACAGGGTGTGATGGGGACTGCAGTGGCGAGGTAGGGGGGCATGGCTGGAAGGAACTGTGTGGGGAAAACTCTCTTCAAACCATCTTCTTAGGCCAGGTGCGGTGGTTCGTGCCTGTAATCCCAGCACTTTGGGAGGCCAAGGCGGGCGTATCACGAGGTCAGGAGATCAAGGCCAGCCTCGCCACACAGTGGAACCTCGTCTCTACTACAAATACAAAAATTAGCCGGGTGTGGTGGCGGATGCCTGTAATCCCAGCTACTTGGGAGGCTGCGGCAAGAGAATTGCTTGAACCATGGAGGCGGAAGTTGCAATGAGCCGAGATTGTGCCACTGCACTCCAGCCTGGGCAACAAAAGTGAAGCTCTGTCTCAAAGAAAAGAACAAACAAAGAGAAAACACGCTCTTCCTCTACTGTCATGCAGAAATCATCAATACAGAAGACTTCTGTGACCAGATATGTGGGGGTTTTCCCACACACCGAGCAGCGGACTTCAGCTAGGCGTCCTCTAATTCCGACACCCCCTGGAGATAGTGTGAGACCCCACAGGTGGAGGGCTCAGGCCCCAAGGCTGCCCCTGCCCCCCACCTCCACCAGTCACAAGTCCAGGCCTCCGGAACTTCTGACCTACTGGCTTCAAGTTGGGGTTCTCACGACTCTCTCTTTGGGTTTGATAATTTGCTGGAACGGCTCCCAGAACTCAGGGAGACGCTCACGTTTAATGTTTTTTTTTTCTTTTTTAAGGCCCACCCCCAAACACGTTTACTGTTTAATTATAAAGGATATTGCAAAGGATACGTGTGAAGAGATGTGTAGAGCAAGGTATGGGGGAGGGGCGTGGGGGTTCCATGCCCGCCCTGGGCGCACCCTTCACCATCCTCCATGTGTTCCTCTGTCTGGAAGCTCCCTAAACCCTGTTCTCTTGGGTTTTTATGGAAGCCTCTTGATGTCTGCATTCCTTCCCCAGGGTAAGACCGTGGTCTTAAGACCCATGGTCAGAAAGGCGGGGAACATGAGAGTGAAGGGAGGGCAGGAGAAGGTCAAGGGCTAGACCCTGGGGCTTAACACACCCAACACTATAACCCAAGCCTGTACCAACCACTGTGAGAGTTATGAGCCGGGAGCCGTGGTCTAAAACCGAGATCGTTATTGTAACACCATAGGACCCCTCATCCCAGCCTCAAGGCTCTGGGGCGCTTCCTGGAGATGAGGCTTTAGGTTAGCGAGGTTTTAAAACTTATTTTCCTCCCAAGTTTTTGTAACTTAATTTTAATTAAATTAATTAATTAATTTATTGGAGACGGAGTCTCACTCTGTTGCCCAGGCTGGAGTGCAATGGTGCGCTCTCAGCTCACTGCAACCTCTGCCTCCCGGGTTCAAGCGATTCTCCTGCCTCAGCCTCCCGAGTAGCTGGAATTACGGGCATGCGGCACCACACCTGGCTAAGTTTTGTATTTTTAGTAGAGATGAGGTTTCACCACGTTGGTCAGGCTGGTCTCAAACTCCTGACCTGGTAATACTCCCACCTTGGCCTCCCAAAGTGCTGGGACTATAGGCTTGAACCACTGCTCCTGGCCTAATTTTATTTTTTTTAGAGACAGGGTCTTGCTCTGTCACCCAGGCTAGAGTGCGGTCATAGGTCCTCGTAACCTTGAACATATGAACGTAGGTCACTGTCACGTCGAACTCTGGAGCTCAAGGGATCACTCCCTCCTCAGCTTCCCAAAGCAGGGAGATACAGGCATGAGCCACCACACCCAGCTATAAATTTTAGAAATAATTTCAAACTTACAGAAAAGTTACCACAGTCATACAAATAATCTCCAATATGATTTGAACTCCTTAAAATGTTAACGTTTTACCACATTTGCTTTTCCTCCCCATCTCTCTCTCTTATTCTCTTAATACATTTTTCCCTAAAATATTTCAGTGTAAGTTGCAGACAGGAAGCCCTTTTACCTCTGAATATTTCAGTGAGCATTTCCTAAAATCATGGATGTCCCTTTGCATAACCGCAGTACCATAATTCACGTCAGGAAATTGCTATGACACTACTAGCTAATTTGGATTTTATTTTGAGGAACTCCTCTGGTCGGACCTCTGGGGCACACTGATGATGTGTGGCGTGGGCAGGCCAGGGGTGTGGGGTGGCTGGTGGCACTTCTGCGCTGGCACCCAAGAGGGGTAGGGGACACGATTTCAGAGTAAGCTCATTTCAAAGGCCTGGGGCTTAGTTGATGGTTGAACCTGACCCCAAAGCACTGGGGATTTGGCAGATTGGCAGGCTGGCCAGGATGGGCTTGTCCCTTTTGGATCCTTCCCGAAGTCCTGGCCTGGCACCCGTGATTCCAGTCGGCCGAGGGCTCTCAGTCTATGGGAGAAGAATTGAGGTGCCCTGTTGAGTGAGAAGTTCAGGAAGAACAGAATGTACTTGCTGTGCCCAGGGAACAGGGAGTGGAAGGGCAGGAAAGGAATAAAAAAAAGTAACTGAGAGCGAGTGTCTGGTAGGAGCCTGGCCTGTTTGGTAACCACCAAGTGTCCTGGTGAGTCACCACTTTTCTCCGAGGCCCGCTCCTTCCGTGTCACCCCATTCCCCTCTCAGCCTGGTGTTCCCGGGGCAGGTGAACTCGGGTTATTTACAGCTCAGTTCAAATTCAACCATGGTTGGCTTGTGAGCTCAGGCAAGGTACGGCCCTCTCTGAGCCTCTTTTTTTTTTTTTTTTTTTTGAGATGGAATCTCATTCTGTCACCCAGGCTGGAGTGCAGTGGTGTGATCTCAGTTCACTGCAACTTCCACCTCCCAGGTTCAGGATCTCAGCTCACTGCAACCTCCACTTCCCAGGTTCAGGCAATTCTCCTGCCTCAGCCTCCCAAGTACCTGGGATTACAGGTGCCCACCACCACACCTGGCTAATTTTTGTAGTTTTTTAGTAGAAACGGGGTTTCACCATGTTGGTCAGTCAGGCTGGTCTCGAACTCCTGACCTCAAGTGATCCTCCCACCTTGGCCCAAAGTGCTGGGATTACAGGCATGAGCCACCGTGCCTGGCTACCTCCTGTCTTATAGGTTGCGGCAGGAGCTCCAGGTGGGATGGCAGGTGTTTTCCACAAAGTAGGCCCAATGCAAGCCAGGGTCCATCTCTCACTGGCCCCTGAGTCTGTTCGTGGGTAAGGCCCACAGCTCCTGGGCATTCTTTTTCCTCAGCTGTGAGGGAAGCTGTGCTCACCAGTGACGCTCCTGCCCAGGCGCCTGGTGCACAGGTGTGTTCAGTTGATGTTTGCCAAGGCTATGAGGAAGATAAGCCTAAAAGTCGGCACCTAGCATGCAGCAGAGCCTTGGGAAGCATTGTAGTCTAATGTGAGGTCTTTAAGCCATCCAGAGTTATGCCCCAGAGCCCAGCGTGCCACAGGTGATGGGTGTTCCCCTTCTGAGTGTGCACCCCTGCAGTCGGGGAGGAGACCCCTGCCCATGTAATTACTGGGGCTAAGGAGGTGAGAGTTGGGAGCTGCAGCTGGGGCTGCAGGATATCGTAGCTAGGACTGCCAGGCTGCATTGGGTGTGGGGTCCTGGGCAATGTATAAGGCAAGAGGGGATGCGGGTGTGTGGTCAGGGGACAGGGGTCTGCCTGCAGCCCTCAGTCCTGCCAAGACTTTCCCTCTGCCCCTGGGATAACCCGACACCCAGTCATCCACCTGAGGCGCAGGTGAGGGCTGCTCCAATTGCATTTTGAAGGTGTTGCAAATTGCCCTGTGATGTTCTGGGGCCAAACCATGTCCCTGGCCCACAGCCCAACCCCTGGGGCTTGGCATCAGTGGCATTGTCCCTGGAAGACAAGCTGCCTTTGAGGGTTTGAGGGTTTGGAGGTTTGAAGGCTTTGGTTTGGCGGGCCCGGTCCACAGGGCTCCACCTGGCTGGGTCAAGCAGAATCAGGGCGGTGAGAGGACACAGCCGTGGGCCACCCAAAGGTGCCCCGGTGATGAACACTGCAGAGGTTTGGAGTGCGTGCTCTGGTGTCAGACAGCCTGGGCTCCACTTACAAGCTGTGTGACCTTGGACAACTGACTAAGCCTCTCTGTGCCTCAGTGTTCTCATCTGTATGATAGAACTGCTAAGAGTCTTTACCTCCTAACAGTGTGGTTAAGGTGAAATGAGCTTATACAAGTAAACCACTCAGAGTATCCCTAACTTGTGTGAGCACCACACAAACAGAAGCCACGATGATAGAAGGAAGATTCCTCTGAGGGCAGAATGAGGCCAGCCTCCCCTCTCCTGACCTTCCAGCCCTTTGTGATCTGCCCCTGCCCATGGTCCTGCCTTGCCTCTTAACCACCCATGCCTCTCCACAGCAGCTGCACTGAGTCGCTGGTGATTCTCTTGAGCCTACTTAGGCCTCTGGTCCCAACAGCTGCCCTCCTCTGCCTGGGGCAGCCTTCCCCACCTTGTCGGGTCAACACCTACCTTGCGCTTCCCTTCACGACTCAGCTCAGGCATCACCTCCTCCAGGAAGCCTTCCACTTAATGCTGTGACATGATTAACCTCACTAAAGCCTGCAAGGTGTGAGGAAATTGAGGCTCTTCTGAGGCAGAGCTGCTTGCCTAGGGGCAAGCTGCAGGAGTGGGGAGTTGGGACTCAGCTCTAAAGATGGTGGTCTTCGCCCTAGCCAGACTCCCTCTTGCTGTCGGCATTTGTGGGGGACACTGGCTCCCTCAGCCAAAGCAAAACCTGGACACATTGACAACCATTAGTCAATGTGTCTGCTTTTATGACAGCACCATGCTGTTTGGATTACCATAGCTTTGTAATAGATTTGGAAGTATGGTAGCATGATGCTTTCAGCTCTGTTCGTTTTGATCATGATCAATTTGTCTATTCAAGGTCTTTTGTGGTTCCATATGAGTTTTGGAATTGTTATTTCTATTTCCATAAAAAGAAGCATTGGAATTTTGATAGAAATTGTATTGAATCTGTAGATTATTTGGGGTAGTACGGACATTTTAGCAATATTCATTATTTCAATTTATGATCATGGAATACCTTTCAATTGGGTTGTTTCTTCTTCCATTTCTTTATTGTTTGCAGATTTCAGTGTACAGATCTTCCACCTGATGCTGCTTCAGGACTGAGTGGCTTAGTCCCTGGCTGCCGGGAGGCTGCCCATCAACCTTTGCAGGCATTGCTTTGGCTGAGGAGCTTCATTGTCCAAGGCTATCTTCTTCCTCAGAGGATGCCCGTGTCTGTGTGGTGGAGCCTCACGTGCAGGTATAAAGTCTCAGCCTCTTGCCCCAACCTGGGACAACTCAGGGCAATGCCAATTCCAGAGCTGCCTGTGGAATCAGCTGAGGCATCTGCTGAGGCTGGTTCACAGCCCAACTTCTCCCTCCACTCAATCCCACCTTCATTCCCCACCGCAACATGGAGTCCCAGCATGCTTCCTAATCACGGTCCTGCACACTCATCTCCGAGGCAGAGTCTGCTTCAAGGGAGCCCAGCCTGCAGAAAGTTCTTGCTTGGAGGCATGTGAATCTTGCTGAAAGGGATTCTGGAGATCCCCAGAGCCTGCAGGCCAGGCTTGGGTGCTGTACAGCAGGAAACACTATCAGGTCCCAGGGATGACATGGGCCAATGCTCCCTCACTGCTGTGGCTGCTCCCAGGGCCGGATGCCAGGTCGCCACCACACTGCCCCCAGACATGTGGAATATCTTCAGCACATGA
Source organism: Cacajao melanocephalus (assembly GCA_963573385.1). Taxonomy (NCBI): domain Eukaryota; kingdom Metazoa; phylum Chordata; class Mammalia; order Primates; family Pitheciidae; genus Cacajao; species Cacajao melanocephalus. The sequence continues at coordinate 26,120 of CAUYLG010054593.1, read as the reverse complement.
AGGGTTGAACTTGACCCCAAGTTCAACCTGGTTTATGGCGTGAGGGATGGGCTAACCCAAGAATGAAAGGAGAAGGATGGCTTGTGTTTGCAAAGGAAGCTTCCTTTGAAAAAACCAGGCCACCTATACTTTACTCCAGAGAAACAGTCTCTTAGATGGACTAATTAAAAATTCCTGGCTGGGTGCGGTGGCTCATGCCTGTAATCCTGGCACTTTGGGAGGCCAAGGCAGGTGGATCACAAGGTCAGGAGTTCAAGATCAGTCTGGCCAAGATGGTGAAACCCGGTATCTACTAAAAATACAAAAATTAGCCGGGTGTGGTGGTGGATGCCTGCAATCCCAGCTACTCGGGAGGCTGAGGCAGAGAATCGCTTGAACCTGGGAGGCAGCCGTTGCAGTGAGCCCAGATCGTGCCACTGCACTCCAGCCTGGGCGACAGAGCGAGACTCCATCTCAAAAAACAAACAAACAAAACATTCCTGAGGGCAGCAATCACAGCCAATTCAATTCTTTCTCAAGGGTCTGGCACTGGGTTGGGAACTTAAGAGCATTCAATATTTATTGAGTAAATGAATGAAAGAAAGTGGCGTTAAGAAAAACAAACAACAGCAAAAAAGAAAGAACATGGCGTTAGGTCTGTCCCCCACTGGAAGGTAAGCTCATGAGGGCAGGACCATATCTGCTTCGATTACTGCCCCACCCCAGTGCCCAGCACAAGGACAAACACATATTTGTTGGATGAATGAGTGAATGAATGAATGAATGAATGTATTACCTATTCTAGAGTTTCTCAAACCGTGGTCTATGGATAGTCTTTGTATTTCATAGTCAGTGTCCAAATAAGTTTGGGAAATGCTGTACATGGTACTTTCCTGTCAGAGTCATTCCACACTAGAGCACATTGAAGGCTCTGAGAAGGTCTGCAGTGAAAAAGACTGTTACACCCTATTGTATCCAACAGTTACCAAATGTATTCCCTCGGACTCTCCAACAGCTCGGGGACACCAGTGTACCAGGGAAAACATTTTTGGGAATTGCTGCTTTAATCTGAGAATCTGAATTTGAGATCACTTAAACAGGGATGTCAGAAATTTGTTTGGGATGGGGCAAGGCGGGTGGGGGGGCAATTAGATAGAACACAGAGACCGGAGAGGCTGCCCCTTGGACAAAGGATGCCATGATATGTGCAGGGTCTGCCCAGCAGGAGTTCTGCAGGTGGGTGAGGGCAGAGTGACCACCCATTAGGAGAGGGACTTGCGGCAGGTTTTACAAAGCCCATTAACCACAGGGCGATACCCCTCCCCAGCTTTCCTGAGACCCAGCTCCCCATGCTGATGCTGACCTCTGTCCTCCATGCCACACGGCGTCCCTCTGGCGCCTTTGAATGCCTCTCCACTCTGCCTGATGGGCTCTGGGCTAACACACCTGTAAACAGGGTTTTCTCCTGGTCTGCTGGGGCTGCCCAGCAGGGGCTCATTCTGGGTATCCCGCCAGAGTGATGGCTGGCCCTGCACCGTGCATGTCTTGCCGGTGGAGGGGGGCTCCCCGAACTTGAAGGAGAAGAGAAAGCACTAAAGACTCAGGCTGACTTGGACCTCAGAGGTTACATGGGGACAGGCACGGGGAGCTGGTCTGGGGCAGCCTCGGCCCGGTTCAGCCTGTGCTTTGGTAGGTATTGAAGAAAATACCAGCTAATCAGTGCAGGTGACGTGTAAGGCAGTGACAGTTTCTGCTGTGAGGCCTTGGGTTGTGTTCATAGCTCATGCTCTGTTTAGGAAAGCTTGTGAAGGTGAGATTTGGGGCAGTGGGGAGTGGGGGAGAGGAAGACCTGGCTGCCTGACTCTTGAGGAGGGGCAGAGTTTTGAGGGGTTGCAAGAAGGGAGTTTAGAGAGTAGAGCCATCCTGGAAGGCTTCCTGGAGAAGGTGGGCCTAGGCACGTGGGAAGGGTGGGTTCCCGTGCATAGGCAGAGTGGAGAGCAGGGCACTGCAGGCTGAGATATCAAATGCTGGCATTAGGACCAGAAGCACCCATTCTTTTTTTTTTATTATTTTCTGAGATGGAGTCTCGCTTTGTTGCCCAGGCTGGAGTGCAGTGGTGCTCGGCTCACTGCAACCTCTGCCTCCCAGGTTTAAGCGATTCCCCTGCCTCAACCTCTCGAGTAGTTGGGACTACAGTCACGTGCCCAGCTAATTTTTGTATTTTTAGTAGAGACCGGGTTTCACCATGTTGACCAGGCTGGTCTTGATCTCCTGACCTCGTGACCCACCCATCTCAGCCTCCCAAAGTCCTGGGATTACAGGCGTGAGCCACCGAGCCCGGCCGAAGCACCCATTCTTGAAGAGCCGTAGGATTGGCTGGGAGAGGGCAGACGGCCGTGCGGTCAGCTCGCTCTCCCAGAGGAAGCAAGGCACCTGCATGGAGAAGGCGTCTTAAGTTCCTGGGATCCCTGATGAAGAACCCCTAACAAAGACTGACTAATGCCCGGAGCAGCCCAGCTTCTGAGCACTTACTACGAAGTCCCTTGAAGAAGACACAGCAGCTCCCAGCCCAGCAAGGCTCCCAACCTTAGCCAAAAGTTGTCACTTGTCTTATCTGTGACACACACTGCTGGTTGTTTGCCCAGCCTCCCACCCACTGCCTTTCTCTACTACAGATGCCAGAACACGAAATGACTCCCTTGCTCAATCTCTCTTGAGGCCAGGAGTGGACACGTGACGCAATTGTGGACATCAGGAATTAGGCAAAAGCCCCTGGGTAAGAACAAAGTTTTGATTAAAAAAAATTTTTTTTTTGGCCTTTTTACCTCCTATTTTCTGCTTGGAATGTGGCTGTGAGTCCTGGAGGGGCAGTAGCCATCTTGTCACCATGCATCAAAAAGCATCAGGGAAGAGGCTTTCATAGTATCTGAAGTCAAATGTCTTCCTACTTGCTGCAACATTGAATGAAGGAATGTCTCTGCTACTGCCACTCAAAAAGGGAGAGTCATAGAGGTAAACACTGGCAGTGCCCATGAGGGGAGACTTTGCAGCCAGTGCACGGTCAGCACGCTGGACCCACTGGAAACACGGCTCAGTTTATCCAGCTCTCTTCTTTGTATCATTTATTTATTTATTTTTAATTTTGTTTGTTTAGAGGTGGTCTCACTGTGTCACCCAGGCTGAGGTGCAGTGGCTATTCTAGTCACAGGTGCAATCCCACTATTGATAACATGGGAGTTTTCAGATCTGGCTCTCTTTGCTCCATGTCCGTGCTCACTAAGCAACCTATACAAATAGTTACTAGTTTTCTTTATCTTTCTTTCTTTTCTGGTTTTTTTTTTTTTTTTGGGACAGTATTTCACTGCTGTCACACAGGCTGGAGTGCAGTCTCAACTCACTGCAACCTCCGCCTCCCGGGTTCAAGCGATTGTCCTGCCTCAGCCTCCCAAGTAGCTGGGATTACAGACACGTGCCACTAGGCCCGGCTAAGTTTTTGTATTTTTAGTAGAGAAGGGGTTTCACCATGTTGGCCAGGCTGGTCTCGAACTCCCAGTCACAGGTGATCCGCCCGCCCCGGCCTCCCAAAATGCATTACAGGTGTGAACTACCACGCCTGGCCCTGGTTATTAGTTTTCTAATGATGTTCTGCCAGGAATGTCCCCTAAATCAGGTTCCCAAGCCTGTGGGCCAATAAATGCTGAGTGAATGAGGGAGCAGCCCTACCTCCCTCTGTGGAGCTGGGGTCTTGAGTGTAAGAGCTACATGTCTGCACTCCTTGTAGCCGAGTGCCCGGGGCAGGGCCTGACCCATGCAAGAGGCTCTCAAATGCAGGTTGATCGTCAATGACTGGCGGAGGGTGGGCAGTGAGGCATAAGGGGGGCCACCCAGAGAACAGAAGTCCATTTGTTCCTCTTTGCTGTCCCCAGATAACTCCAGTGGCCTCAGGGCCTGGGGAACCCTCAGCCTATTTCCAGAGGCACTGAAGGGGCCCATGTCTCCGGGACACCTGAGTCTTGGGCACAGGGCCTTGGGCCATGGGCAGGGGCCAGAGGTGAGTTTTCTACAATGGAGCCGCTCTTTGAATCTGCTTTGTGTTTGCCAGAACCTTCTGTCAGAGAGCTTCTGAGTTCAGTTTGGCTCCTTGCCATCTAACTGTTTCTGGAGCCCTCTCTTGGGTAAAGATGAAAATCTGGGTTCAGATCTGACCTCAGTAGGGTTTAGGTCAAGGTTAGGGTCAGGATCAGATCCAGCCTCTGGGATAGGTTCAGGTTTATTTTTATTTATTTTTACCTCTTCAAGACAGAGTCTCACTCTGTCACCCAGGCTGGAGTGCAGTGACATGATCTCGGCTTACTGCAACCTCTACCTCCCGGGTTCAAGTAATTCTCCTGCCTCGAGCTCCTGAGTAGCTAGAACTACAGGTGTGTATCACCACGCCTGTCTAATTTTTTTGTATTTTCAGTAGAGATGAGGTTTTACCATGTTGACCAGGCTAGCCTCAAACCCTTGAGCTCAGGCAATCTGCCCGCCTTGGCGCCCCAAAGTGCTGGGATTACACGTGTGAGCCACTGGGCCCTGCCTGGTTCAGGTTTAGAATCAGGTCCATATGAGAAGGCTAGAGGGTCAACTCCAGCTTCGGGACATGTGCTTGTATATCTCATGAGATGAGGAAGCTGGGGCTCAGGAGTCAGAGTTTGAAAGGCTTTGAGTGCTCACACGGAGCAGCTCTGGGGCAACCTTCTCCAACTCTCTGACCTGCCCGTCCCCTCCTCCCAGCACCTGCTGTACTGCTCTGCGGAGGGCTGGTGGGCTCTTGTGAGTTACCCCCAGATGTGTCTAGTCTGTTGGGTGATTGCACCAACTTCCTGTGGCCAGGGCCCCAGTCTTCCCTTTACTAGGCTTTCTTTCTCCTTTGGACCCCCAGGAGGCTCAAAATAAGTGCTGACTGCATGAATAAAGTCAGCGTCCCAAGGACAAAACTCTTCCTCTAATCTAGACTTTTCAATTCAATTTAATTATGTTCAAAGATTTTAAGAAGGATGTAAGGGAATTTAGGACCTGTCTGCTGTTTATGGGAGCTGTCCTTCTTCTATCCATTCACTCATCCATCCATCCATCCATCTCAAACATTTTTTTTTTGAAATCTATGTTATGAGACTTTGCCCAGCCCACAGGGGATAAAGGAGACACGAGACTGTCTTCAAAAAACTCAACCACTAGATGGAATCAGAACAGCAAGCAGATGGTGGGTATAATAGGACAGAAAGGCATGCAAATTCTGTAGGACCCAGAGGAAGACACCCAGCCTCACCTGGAGACATCCTCACCGTGCAAGTGTTTCTAAGGTTGAAGCCGAGTCTTGAAAGATGAGAAGGTGATCATTTATCAAAGAAGAGAAGAGCATCCCAGTGAGCAAAAACAGAATGTACCAAGGCCTGTGGCCTTTGGGGAACAGATAGAGCAGGCATGGGAATGGCAAGGTGGCAGGTGAGGCTGGGCTGCCAGGCAGGCAGGAGGCTGGAGGACGTCATCCTGAAAGCCTGGGGAGCCATGGAGGGAATCTGAGCAAAGGATCAGCCCGATGTGAGTCATGTTCCACACCCATCATCCTGGAGGCTTGTAGGGGTGGGCGAGCTTGGTCTTGGTATTGCGGTGGGAGGCTAGGCAGCAGGGGAAGCATGCCCTGAGGATGTGATCCACATAGCCCTGACTCCAAAGTCCCCCAGAGATGTGTGGCCTCCGAAGTCCTGGGCTGCCAAGGAGGGAGGTCGGAGAGGGCATCCTGGGGAGCTGCATGTGTGGGCTGAGCAGAATTTGTAGCTGACTCAGGGACCCGCATGGGTCAATGGCTCTAGAGGGTTGTGTTGGGCAACCTGCAGCTTCAGCCAGAGGGCCTGGGGCAGTGCTAGTGCGTGGCAGGGGAGTAGGCCACAGCCAGTCTCTCTCCCTCTCATAGATCCCCACCCTGCCTGGGCCTCCAGCACAGCTGGAGATGGATGAAGACGCTGTCAGTGGTCCTGCAGGAACAAAGGCCCTGGGGGCGTGTAACACCCAGGATGAGATGCCAGCCCTAGGTGCGGAGTGGAGACGCCGCAGATCTTCAGGCTGAGGTGAAAGGTACAGCATTGATGAGTGCATCTGACCCACATGCGATGGTCAGGTAGATGGGATGAGGCAGCTCAGGGGGAAACTGAGGGCAGGGGGCTCAGGGTCAGGGTGGTCAGTGTGTCAGAGAAGCTCAAGGGCAGTGCTCTGGGCTGCACCTTCACCCCTTCTGGAAAGAGGGAACATGTTGTACGTGCAGGACCTCAACCAGGAAACCCGAAGCTTGTTGATCTTGAGCACCTGCTGGAATCTTGGCCCCAATTCTGGGCTCAGGAGTCAGGGTATGCATCACCTAGCCTGCGAAGGCTGGATCTCAGGGCTCATAGCAGGCAGATCCTGGGTGTATGTGGCTCCCCCCAGTGCCATGGCCAGCTGGGATGCCAGCGCCTCCTGAGGGACAGCTGCAAACTGCCAGGTCCTCTGATTCCAGCCACTGCCCCTCCGTGCCCCATTCAGGCCTCTGTGCTGGTTGTTTTAAAATCATTGAGCACTTGTTGGGTACCCGGCCTTGTGGAGAGCACATTATGTACTTATTTCATTCAGTCCTTGGAGAAGTTCCTCAAGGGATCAGCTCATTATACAGAGGAGGGAATTAAAGGTTAGTTATCCAATGAGTAAAGTAGGCAGAGATGCCAGCTGGGTGTGAGACCAATATGGTCCAGGACTTCAATTTTTTTTTTTTAAGAGTGTCCTTCATATTGCTGGGCATGGTGACGCACCCTTGTAAGTCCCAATACTCTGTGACACTAAGGCGGACAGATCACTTGAGGCCAAGAGGTTGAGACCAGCCTGGCCAACATGATAAAAACCCTTCTCTACTAAAAATACAAAAATTAGTTGGTTGTGGTGGTAATACCAGATACTTGGGAGGCTGAGGCAGGAGAATCGCTTGAATCCGCAAGGTGGAGGTTGCAGTGAGCCAAGACCATGCCACTGCACTCCAGCCTGGGTGACAGAGAGAGACTCTGTCTCAAAAAAAAAAAATGCCCTTCATACCTTCGTATGTTACAGAATAGAGGCCTGAGAAGTTCTCAAATCCACTGTCTTCACCTGGGATCAACTGAAATTCAGAGCCTGAGGCTTTTGGCTTCTGTATGGAAACTTAAGTGTGTGTGACCTCTTAAGGAGAATGGAGCGACGGACAGGGGAGTGAAGCTGGAGAAAGGAGGACTGATAGCAGATGGCACTGGTGGAAAGCCCTGGGCCTCAGTTCCCAGAAGCTGCACAAACTCATCCTGGGGGAGGTGAGGAGACTTGGTCCCCGGGCCCATGCCTCCTGCGTCTCTGGTGGTGATGTGTGATGCCCAGGCGGGGCGTGCTCATGGGCATGCGCACAGAGCTGTCTGCAGACAGAGGCAGCTGGAGCAGGACACCAGTGAGGTACAGAGGGCTTGCTGGGACACTGAAGCCTGAGCAGGTCTGATACGCCATGCGTTGGTGTCTGAAACAGGACCTGCTTGAGGTCACCTGCCTCCCAGGCCACTGAAGTGACTGTGGTGGTGACAGGCAGGCAGCAGCCTGTCCGTCTATGTGTGTGTGTGTTGGAGAGAGAGAATTTGGGATGATGTGCAGGCCGCCAGGAAATGGAGCATGGATACGGTTCTGTCTCGCAGGTTCTCAGGAGCACGTGTGCCCAGTATAAAGAAGGCTGCCCCAGGGCTGCTGGTCCAAGCCCAGAGCATCCAGATCCCCATCCCAGGATAGCCCAGCCCAAGGCAGGCCATAGTGCCGGTCACTCCCAGGAGGAACAGGGGACAATGGGACAGCATATGTCCTGGGCTGTTGAGCCATTTCCACTAAGTCCTCAGACAGCCCAGGGGCCCAGGGAGAGCAAGAATGATGAGTAACCAGGCTACGGCCTCCAAATAAACACCACCCCAAACCCCAGACCAAACCGCCTGCTGAGCTTGCCAGCTGCAGCTGCCAGAGTAATCAATACTCATTGTTCTCCTAGACAAATGTTCCCTCTGCACTTTTGGCCACTGTGTTCCAGGGGATGGCTAGGTGTGGGTTTACATCGTACAGATGGACACAGCTTAACGGGATCTGTTCCCCAAATTGCTCCACCCCACAACCTCCCACTGCAGAGTTATGAGTTGAAGACAGACACCTGGCTGGATCCAGGTGAAGGGCTGGCACCAGGCCTGTGCGGACTCTAATCCCTGAAAGCTGGGTGACCTTGGCCTTGGGTTCCTCGACTACTCAAGACGGGTGAGCGTCTGCAGCTCTCACTATCTCATAGGGTTGGCCTAGGGATACAAAGATTCCTGGGAAAAGCGGCCAACAGGAGTAAAATGCACAGTGTTACGGCTCCTTCTCTCATTGTAATGGGAGGCATCGGCTTAGGGCAAGGAGCATGGGCTTCCCAGTCGGACAGGCCTCGGCTCACACACTGGCCTTTTCTGTCAAGGCCTGACGCCTCTCTCAGCTATGGGGTCAGAGAGGCTAGCCTGCAAGACTGGTGGGAAAGCTGCAGCTCCTTGCCTGGCTCTTAGCACAGTGCCATGGCCGTGAGGATTGTAATGTGGCTGCCATGGTCCAGGTACTGAACGACCTCACAGGACTCCTGGTCAGGTCAGGCCAAGCATCACGGACAGCACCGGGACCTCATCCTCGCTGTGCTTAAAGGCCAAAGTCAGCACCCACCTCTTCTATGGACCCCTCTTGAATCCTTCCAGCTCTCATTGTGGCCCCTCCTCCAAGCTTCTAGATCCCATGTCACCTATTCCATTCTTTTTAGCTCTTAATCATGGTAGGCGACATTTACTATGGGATGGAGAGGGCACTGCCTAGCATGTTTACCCCCTTCTTATTTGAGAGTAAGGCCCCATTATGTGAGTATTGGCAGGAGATTAAACTGCCTACTGTGGAAGCTGATGGGGCAGGCATTCTCTCACCTAGTTCCTGGGCAAATGGACCCAGACGTGGCTAAAAGGACACTTCCATTCAGGCTCAGACTCAGCTGGTGACATCAAGTGGAGGGAGAGTGGGATGCCATTCCTTGTGGCCGTGTCCACAGGTGGCAGCAGTGGCCCTGGTGTCTTGCCACAGTGAGAGCATGAGCTTCTGGTGGGCCTTCCCCACAGGTCCCATCTTGGCCAAGCTTTTGCCCCTGGGCCTCCCTTGGTGGCTGCCCACTTCCTGAGCCCGTTTTCCCACCTCCTGTCAGTTCTGAGCCCCCCAGTCACCAGTGTGGGGTTTCTATTGCTTGCGCCCAACATGCACGTTTGCCTTTGCATGACGCCAGCTGTTCCAGGTGAGCAAATAATCTTCCCACTGGACTCCACACCCTGGGGGCAGCAATGGGGGTTACCCCATTGGACTTGGCTGCCAAACACACCTAGGATAGGATCCAGGTTCTATCATTTACTAAACTGGACCTCTGAGCAGTTATCTGCTCTCCATAAGCCTTGGTTTTCTCATCTATAAAATGGGCACCTACTTCCTAGGATCTTGACTTAATAAAGTGGACTTGAGTATCGTGATGGTGGCGGGGGATAGGGGAAGAAGAGAATACAATTAGGCTGCTCAGAAACCAGCTCTCACGCCGGGACTGGTCTGGGAATGGGGACTGGGGTGGGGGCAGAGGCGAGGCTCCAGGATGGGGGTCTGAGGGCCTATGGTGGGCAGAGGCAGAGTGCCTGGTAATTAATTCTGTTTTTCTCCCTGTTAGATTTCCAGTTTACCGTCTTTGCTATTTAAATCTTAGCTGTTGACGGAAGTTTCCGAAGGTTTATATTGCCTCTCCTGAGACAAAACATGAGCTCTTTGAGAAATAAGACTTTGTATTTTCATCTTTGTACCCTCACAGCACCTAGTACGTTACCTAATACATATTTGCTAATTAGATTCTAATTCTGCAGGTTCAGTAGGTTTCATGCTGCCTGGGCTTCCCAAAAAGGATGTCTGCTGACGGGGTGGCTTGCTGGAAAAGGAAGATTCTGTAAAAACTCAGTTCCCTTGTATGTTCCCAGGCTCTGCCAGGAGTTAGGGATGAAATTGAGCCCGTGGTACAATGGGGAGACAGGTAGGTATTTACTCTCATTACTGAGTCATCTGTGTTTAAATAATTATTTAGGAATGCAGATACTCTGTTGTTTAGCCTGTCCCTTATGCTGGGTATTATACAAGTGCTCCAAATGTCTTCTCTCATTGAGTTGTCACAAAACTCTTAGGAGGTAGGTGTTATTATCAACCTGATTTTATAAAAGTAGAACTTCAGGCTTAGGGACCCGCCCAGTTCAAGCAACAAGTAAATAGTGGAGCCAAGGTTTAAACCCAGGTGTGTCTGACCTCCAAATCCATGGCCCTAACCGCTGCTTTGTGCTACCCTGATAGAGACAAACTCCGTGTTCAGAAAACCCAGAGAAGGGAATACGTGAATTGGCCAGAAAAGTCAAGGAAGCCTTCCTGGAAGAGGTGGTGCTTAAACTTCAATTTTTAAAAACCACACTTTTTTTTTTTTAGACAGGGTCTTGCTCTGTCACCAGGCTGGAGTGCAGTGGCCCAATCTTGGCTTACTGCAACTTCTGCCTCCTGGGTTCAAGCAATTCTACTGCCTCAGCCTCCCAAGTAGCTGGGATTACAAGTGTATGGCACCACGCCCAGCTAATTTTTGTATTTTTAGTAGAGATGGGGTTTTACCATGTTGGCCAGGATGGTCTGGATCTTCTGATCTTGTGATTCGCCCGCCTCGGCCTCCCAAAGTGCTGGGATTACAGATGTGAGCTGCCGGGCCCAGCCAAAACCACACTTTTAAATGGACATGTATAAACACCCACAAAAGTAAAGACGATATGAAATCAATCTTTTGGAAATAAAGCAGAGTTTTGGGGCAGATGCCTGCCGGAGTCCAGGATTGTTAAGCCATGTGCACCTTGGGGCATTCACAGACAGGTAGGAGGGCCTTGTAGGGTGTCAGGTGTGACCCAAGACAGTGAGGGGCCAGACTGAGCTGCCGTGGTGGACAGCCCGTGGGAGCTTGAGTTACTTAATTCGGAAGATGGCTGTTCCTTATGTTTGGACTTCCACCCACTGATTTGGGACAAAAAGAAAGCATTGCACGTGGCACATGGCAGGTAAGGAGACTTGCTGTTTTTGGATTTCCCCAGGAGTGGGTAGGTAAATAATTTCTTTCAGTTTGGCACAGTTGGTTTCAAGGGCGAGGACTTCAATCTTTCAGCACTGATGGTTTGCGGCAAGGGATGGGAATCTGAGTCACTCTTGCAAGCCTTAGTGCAGAGGAAGCTGAAGGACTTCATGGGAGTCAGGGCACGCAACAGAACTGGGTAGAGCTGGGTGTGGCCCTGGGTTTTACAGCCACAGTCCCTGGGCAAAGGCATTTTCCTTCTTGGCATGTTTCTACAACAGAGGTGGTTATTGCTTGGATTAAAAAATGTTTTATGGTTGGTTATAATTTTTGACATTGGGAATGTCCCCATGTGTCATGGAGTGGTCAGACTTCCTGAAGAGCAGAGGTGGAGAAAATTTCCTGGGATGTCTATGGCAACAGAATATGCCAAGATATAGCCAACATCACGATGTACCTGGCCTAGGGGCAATTTTGCAGCCTTCAGACTAATTTCTTTTCTTTTTTAAGATTGATGTAGAGACAGTTTTGCTGTGTTGCCCAGGCTGGTCTCGAACTCCTGGCCTAAAGCAATTCTCCCTCCTCGGTCTCCCAAAGTGTTGGGATTAAAGCCCAGCCCAGACTCACTGTTCATTCATTCCCTCATTCATCCACTTTTTTGTTCTACTTGTTCACTCCTTATTTATGTCCTTGTCTTTGTTCTGGTGATTTTTCTGCTCTGATGTCCAGGTTTATAACCTAGATGAAGAGAAAAGAGAAACAGCTAAGAAGGAATTCTCTGACATTCCTTCTTGATTTCTTCTGCCAGCTTGTCTTCCGCAGGTGAGGCTTTAAGCATTCTGGCAAGCAAGGAAACACAAAAGACAAATCGTAGCTGAACTTCACTAGCACGTGTGATAAAATCACTCAGTCTTCCTGTGGGCAAGGTGAAGGGAATATACTTTATTTCCTTTAGCCACATCCCACAGATTTTAATATTCTATGCTTTCATTCAGTTACAAATACTTCCTCATTTGAATTGTAGCTTCTCCCTTTTCCGTGAGTTATTTAGAAGCGTGTTCTTTGGTTTCCAAATGTTTGAGTATTTTCCAGAAAAATTTATATAACAGATTCCTAATTAAATAGTATTATGGTTAGAAAACATACCTTGTGTGATTTGAAAACTTTTACATTTATTGATATTTCTTTTATGTATCGAAATATTGTCTGTTTTGGTAGACGATTCTTGTGCACTTGAAAAAAATCCTATTTCCTTGTTGTTGTTGGGTGGAGTGTTCAATTAGTGTAGTTGATAGTGTTGTTCAAGTCACTGTATAGTTATTGATTTCCTGTCTACTTGTTCTATTAATTATTGAGAGACGGATATTGAAATATCCAACTGTAATTGTGAATTTGTCTATCTTTAAGTTCTACCAGTTTTTCCTTTATGTTTTTTTCAAGCTTTGTTAGTAGGTCTATATTTAGAATTATAATGTCATCTTGATGTATTGAGCCCTTTATCATTTTAATAATGGCCTTCTTTATCCCTAGTAATATGATCTGAAATCCATTTTTTTCTGATACTGATATAGCATTCTAATATTCTTTTGATTAGTGTTAGCATGGTATATCGTTTTTCATTCTTTTGGGTCTAACTTATTTGTGTCTTTATATTTAGAGTGCAACTCTGGCAGACAGGCGATAGTTGAGTCTTGCTTTTTTATGGAAAAATATACATAACACAAAATTCATCATTTTAACCATGTAAAATGTACAATTCGGTGGTATTTAATACATTCACAGTGATGTATGACCATCATCGTGTTTAAGAACATTTTCATCATACTATAAGAAAAAACTCTATACCCATTAAATGGTCCCTCCCCATTTCTCTCTCCCAGTCCCTGGTAACCACTGTTCTACTTTCTGTCTCTGTGGACAAGTTAAGCAATTTTAACTTTATTTTTTTCTTGAGACGAAGTCTCGCACTGTCGCCCAGGCTGGAGTGCTGCAGTGCAATCTCTGTTCATTGCAACCTCTGCCTCCCAGGTTCAAGCGATTCTCCTGCCTCAGCCTCCTGAGTAGCTGGGATTACAGGTACCTGCCACCATACCCAGCTAATTTTTTGCGTTTTTAGTAGAGACGGGGTTTCACTATGTTGGCCAGGCTGGTCTTGAACTCCTGATCTCGTAATCTGCCCACGTTGGCCTCCCAAAGTGCTAGGATTACAGGTGTGAGCCACCCCACCTGGCCAGCAATTTGAACTTTTAGTGAAGATGCCTAAAATAACTTTTTCATAAAGTCCAATAATTTTACTAGAATATGTCTTGATATTGGCCCTATAGGTTACTTTTCCTAGGTATGTGGCATGTTCTTTCACTATGTAGTTACAAAATCTTTCATTTCAGGAACATTTTCTTGAATTACAGGTTTTAGTGTTTGCTGTCTTCCATTTTCTCATGTTCTTCTTGAAAGCCTCTTATTACACGTTAGATCTTCTTTGCCTGTTAATTACTTTTCTTTGAATCTTTTATATCTCTTTAAAATATTTAGAAACATTTTTCTCTCCACCTTCTATTTATCTTGAGGCATCATTGTACTTGTTCTTTCTGGTTTTCTTCAAGTATAATCTTCATTTGAAAAAAACATATTTTTTTCTAATTATATCCTGAGTTCTAGTCATCTCAAATCTTCCTATTTGCCAATCACCTCATTTATAAGGTTTTAAAATTTTAATTTATATTGTTCTTTAATAATTTTTTCATTTTCATAATATATTTTACTTGTTTTTAAAATTAGGTAATTTTTACGTCTTTCATAGGTGTCTTTCTTATGTGTTTCATTGCCTTATCTATTTCATTATTGGGTACATTTATTGTCTTATTATTTTATTTTATTTTTTGAGATGGAGTCTTGCTCTGTTGCCCAGGCTGGAGTGCAGTGGTGCAATCTCAGCTCACTGAAACCTCTGCCTCCTGGGTTTAAGTGATTCTTCTGCCTCAGCCTCCTGAGTAGCTGGGATTATAGGCATGTGCCACTACGCTGGGCTAATATTTGTATTTTAAATAGAGACTGGGTTTCACCATGTTGGCCAGGCTGGCCTCAAACTCCTGACCTCAAGTGACCTGCCCACCTCTGCCTCCTAAAGTGCTGGGATTACAGACATGAGCCACCACACCCAGCCTATTGTTTTATTCTTATATATTCTTATGGTACTCCCTATTATTTTATTTCCTCAGGATAAACTTCTTACAGGATTTGTCTGTGATTATTTTCTGTTATTTACTTTCCATATACAATAAATTTTCATTGCTTTTAGGATGGAAGGGCATGCTAGGATAGTTTTTTAAGCTTCAACCTTAGAGTTCCCTCTTAGATTTTTCTCACAAAGTGATTATTTATTTATTTATTTATTTATTTATTTATTTGAGACAGAGCCTTGCTGTGTCACCCAGGCTGCAGTGCAGTAGTGCAATCTTGGTTCAGTGTAACCTCTGCCTCCTGGGTTTGAGCAATTCTCTGCCTCAGCCTCCCGAATATCTAGGATTACAGGTGCCTGCCACCACGCTTGCCTAATTTTTGTATTTTTAGTAGAGATGAGGTTTCACCATCTTGGCTAGGCTGGTCTTGAACTCCTGACCTCATGATCCACCCGCCTCAGCCTCTCAAAGTGCTGGGATTACAGGCGTTGAGCCACCATGCCCGGCTGATTTATTTATTTATTTTTGAGATGGAGTCTTGCTCTGTAGCCTAGGCTGGAGTACAGTGGCACAATTTTGGCTCACTGCAACCTCCGCTTCCCAGGTTTAAGCGTTCAGGATGGAGTTTCGCCATATTGGCCAGGCTGGTCTCAAACTCCTGACCTCAGGTGAACCACCTGCCTCAGCTTCCCAAAGTGCAGTGATAACAGGCGTGAGCCACTGTGCCCGGCTTCACAAAGTAATTTAAAACATGGCTTCATACTTTCTGAGCTCTGCCTACTCTGCACCTCTCCTCTACGTTAATCCAAACTTTCTTTTCCCATTGCTTCTATTGTCCCTGTCCTACTCAGTTTAGATTCTATTCCCATCTGTTTCTTCTCACTGTGGATCTTTGTCTGGGGAAAGAGCTTTGATTTGTTCATTTCATGGGCTTATAAGGCCCACGCTCCTCTAGCACCATCAGATCCATCATATCACGGACCCATTGCATTCACCCACGTACTGGATCTTTTAAAACCTTCCCAGTTTTGATTGTTCTTCTCAGATTGGCCCATGGTGCATTCCAGTTAGTTCACACTGGTGACTTTGGGGTTGTTCTGTCCTTGTGATATAGGAGTTAAGAAGAAATCACTTAGGCAGATAGAAAGGGTATGGGAGTCCTTGGTCAGGCTTTTCCCTTTAATGAAAGGCAGTCCAAATCATTTTCTAACAACGGGCATCCTGTAAAGTCGAGCTGCAGACACCGACAAGTAAGCTGGAAGCTTGCATGGGTGAATGCTGGCAGGAACTAGGGACAACACATGTTCAAGATGGTGGCTCCATCTTCCCTTCTCTGCCAGACACATGTACAGTAAGGAGCAGACAAGATAGCCCTGGCCAAGGAGAGTTCATTTGCCTAATAAGATGAGGGTGGGAGACCAGCTTTCCAGTGCTATGTAACATCATACCTGATGGAACCAATCTGTGAGTCCTGCATAAATCAGACACCGCCTCCTCAAGCTGGGCTATAAAATTCGGGGCATCCACCACAGCCAGTCTTTTCTGCTCAGAAGACCCCCCTCTCTCTCTAGAGAGAGTTGTTTTTCTTTCTCTTTTCTTCTTCCTATTAAACCTCTGCTCCTAAATTCTTGTGTCTGTGTCCTAAATTTTCCTGCGGCAAGAGGACGAACCCCAGGGTACATACCCCAGGCACCATAGCCGCTTCACTCCCAGCCATCAGAAGCCAAAGCATCTTCAGACTGCACAGACGTAGGACCACATAGTCCTTTAGCTGACAATGGTTTGTTCCCACCCACTTTTAGGAGAGTCTTGGGGAGACCTTATTACCTAGTTTTGTGGTAGATGTTATCCATTGGTCTAGTTTTGCTATCTTAGTTACTCTCTTCGTTTATATGGGATAATCTGGGAATATTTAAAACGCTACCATCACCTTACCAGAAATCCAATGTACATTTCTTTTTTTTCTTTCTTTTTTTTTTAATAATTCAGCTAGAGATATTTTCTACTGCTCACAAGTCAGAACCTGGACTGATACAGAGGTTTAACTGACTCACAAACGGAGTAGGGGCATGGCTGCCATGTAAAGCAGTCACGAGACTGTCATTTCAGCCCACATCAAAGACAGCAGAGCATTTAAACCATGGCAGGTGCTGATCCTACCCCTTCGTCTCTGGTCAGCCCTCGGGTGCAGCACAGCTCTGCAAGCTGCTCTGAGCACCATGATTTTAACAGACACTCATCTGTGAAATGTGTTTAGCAAGGCAAGGCCTTTTGAAATCTTGCTACTCTAGTAAGAAACTACCAGGGAACTTCTAGAACATCTCAGGGGGCAATATGACCATCACCTTCAAGTATTTGATCATGAGGAAAGCAAATAGACTTGCCTGTGTGGCCTCAAAGAGTAGAACCTCAACCACGGGGTGGACATCACCAGGGGACAGATACTCATTTGGACTTAAAGAAGAACCTTTCCTTCCACTGAGAGGCTGTACATATGCTTGATGGGTGCACTCTAAGGATGACACAACAGCAGTGGAGTTAGACTAATCACCTCTAAAGTCTCTGCAGCTCTAAGACAAGCTTTGGACTTTCCCCGCCTTGGAGCCAGTAATGTTACTAAGCTTGAAAGAGATGCCTAGCATTGTACTAGGTGGTGTTGAGGCTTAAGGTTGGTTGTCGGATTATAGAAAACTAAATGACAGACTTTACTTTCTTTTTTTCTTTTCCTTCTTCTGAGATGAGAGTGACAACTTTACTCTCAAATAAGTCATGATTTACTTTATAAGATTTCACTGATGTATCCATAAAATAATAAGCAAATAAGAATCGCTATAATCTTCTGAGTGCTGCTAGATGCTATCTCTCTATATTATCTCATGTAATCTTTGCAGCAACCCTGGGAGGTAAGTGCGCTTATTATTTCCACTTGATAGATGAGGCTTTACAAGGTGAAGCAAGTTGTCCAAGGCTGGCCGGGCGCAGTGGCTCACGCCTGTAATCCCAGCACTTTGGGAGGTCGAAGTGGGTGGATGATGAGTTCAGGAGTTCAAGACCAGCCTGGCCAACATAGTGAAACACTGTCTCTACTGAAAATAGAAAAAATTAGCCAGACATGGTGGCACACACCTGTAGTCCCAGCTACTCGGGGGGCTGAGATAGGAGAATTGCTGGAACTTGGGAGGTGGAGATTGTGGTGAGCCGAGATCACGCCACTGCACTCCAGCTTGGGCAACAGAGTGAGACTCTGTCTAAAAAAAAAAAAATAGTTATCCAAGACTGTACAGCTAGTAAGTAGCCAAACTGGGATTCAAACACAGCTCTGTCTCTAAATCTGTGCTCTTAAACATTTCAGTAGGAAAATTTTAAGATTTTTTAAAAAGCTGGTACCGTATGACTCTAAGAGTGTTCCAGAGGGAAGGAAAAAGACAAACACAAATTGAAGGCTTTGTACATGGCGTCAGGTACCATCCACGTTCATCCTCAGTAAGAAGCGCATGTTGTTAGCCTGAAGTATCAGACAGGACCCAGTCAGGAGATAGAAAACACAGCCGTTATTTTTACAAAGGGCATTAATAAAAAAAGCGTTAGCCAGGTATAAAGTTGGTAATCAGGTAACTGAAAAGGCAAAAAGAAGGCTGAGTTGTTGTGGAGGTAATAATTGCTAGAAGCAGCTCCCACCCCCCATGGCTGGGGGATGAGGGAAGAGATTAGAACGATTAGAATTTAAGAGCTTGGAGGAGAAGCCCCCTTGGAGCCAAAACTCAGACCTCAGGGGGTAGTAGGAGGAGACACCGCTGCTCTGGAGCTGGTGTCTGGGAGATGCCGCACCACAAGGCTGGCTCTGTGAAGGCTGGGAAACTGCAAACTAGATTCCGCGGCTGCTCCAGGAGGGACCTGCTGCCGCCGAGGGGAAGGCGTGTGGCTGGGGCTACCTGAGCTGAATCACCTGACTGGCAGGACGAAGTCCTGTCGCCCCCACTGGCACTGAGCTTCCCTTTATCGCCCCCTATTGGCTAAGACTAATATAGAGCCCGCTGGCAATGTAGGAACATGGTTTGCAAGACGGTTTTGGCAACGAAGACATGGAGGCTCAGAGAGCTGAAGACATATGCCTCAAGTTTCACACTCGCCTCTCCACCACCAGCTGCTTTTATGACCTCTTTGCTCATTTCCAGGGCGGCAATGGGGCCAACTTAGCCTCCTTCTTTCACTTCTCTGGCCTTGGTAGGAGCTCTTGCCTCGAGGGGCAGCACAGCCTGACACTGGCAGACGGGGAGCGCGGGCAGGCTCCCAGGAGCCCTGAGAGTGCCCTCTTTGTGCTCCCCTGGCCCTGGAATCTCTCCTGACACATTCCCTGGCTGCGCCTCACCCCCTGTTCTGGCAGGCCCAGTCTGGCGGTGGTAACTGCCAAGCATCTGCTCAGCCTGCCTTGATGCTGGGAACAAACAGATCAGCTTAGCCCAAGCTATTACCTGCCTCTCAGAGGCCTCAGGCGCCATGGCTGGGCCAAGCCCCTGTGTCGGCTTCCCAGAAAACGGGTCGGATGGGGGTTAGGGCATGTCGGGCTCCTGTGCTGAAGGAAGCAATACTTGTCCCAAGGGACAGGAGACCTTTCATGGGGTGGTGGGCTTCTAGTGGGTGAGTCAGGGGAGCTCACTGCTGCTCATCTATCCTGTGCAGCCACCTCCCCCAAAATATTTACGGAGTGCATGGTATGTGTCAGACATGGTGCTTGCGGGGGAAATACAGTGCTTATAAAGGGAACAACTTGGCCGGGCGAGGTGGCTCATGCCTGTAATCCCAGCACCTTGGGAGGGCGAAGCAGGCGGATCACGAGGTCACGAGATCGAGACCATCCTGGCCAACGTGGTGAAACCCCGTCTCTACTAAAAATACAAAAATTAGCTGGGCGTGGTGGTGTGCGCCTGTAGTCCCAGCTACTCAGGAGGCTGAGGCAGGAGAATCGCTTGAACCCGGGAGGCAGAGGTTGCACTGAGCAGAGATTGTGCCACTGCACTCCAGCCTAGGCAACAGTGTGAGACTCCATCTCAAATAAATAAATAAATAAATAAATAAATAAACAAATGGAACAACTTTGCCACATTGAGAGAACTTAGCGTCAACTGCCGGATACAGCCCATAGCTGAGTAAGAAAATGGGACAGGCGTGGAGTTCATATCCACAATCCCAAGTTTGTAAAAAACATAACTTTAACTTCTATAATTCATATTGATTTCTATTTTGAGACTCATTTCATTGGGAGACAAAAGGCATAATGGATCAGTTAGTTTGGGATCATTTTCTTTTTTCTAAGGCTGTGTTTAGGTTCTGGGAGGCTTATGTAGAGACGGGGAATCTGAGATGTTAAATGAAGCAAAAATTCTCTTAAGCCCTTTGATTGGTATCCTGTGGGCCTGGCTCCTCTGTGCACACAAGTAAGGTGTATGCATGCACACCTGCATACACAATCACGGTCGTCCTCATTTCCCACTCCGCAGCCACCTCTATCTCCCTGCCCTCCCTTGGTGTCCCTGCCTTCACTAGCAAACATGTGGCTGAGTGGACCCAGTATGTCAAGACACGTTCAGGATGCCTTCTGCAAAGGAAGACACAGGGAACAGACGTCAGATAAGAGGCAGTCACGTGGCAGGCGTAGAGCCAGGCAGTTAACATGCTTTTCTTCAGTCCTTACCTTATCTATTAAAGTAGTTATGTTGTTATCCCCATTTTACAGATGAAAAAACTGAGGTTCAGGAAGGTTAAGGGATGCATCCCCCTCAGCACAGTGAGGATTCTATCAGACCCCCAACCCCTTCCCCCACTGCCATATCCTATGGCCTGAGTGTAGATGCTGGTGCCCCAGAGGGTCCATATCTGGAAGGCAGTGGCAGCAGGACTCCAGGTTGATCCTTGGACAGTCTATGAATGGCCTCTTAGAGCCTGGACCTGATTCATTCTTAATCCTTCACCTCCTAGACACAGGGTCAGGAATTTCTGCAGGAAGAGTCAGAGGATCAAGTGTGATGCATCCTGACAGCTCCCCAGGTGTTCGATGACAGCCTGGTGGAACTGAGCAAGCTGGGAGAACAGGCCCTTAGCCAAGGCACCCAAACCACCAGAAAATGGAAGAGACTCAAGTCTGTGGTTTTCCTGATGCATGAATGGACAGGGCTGAGGATGCAGCTGAACGACCCGGGGGTGGGGAGGGGAAAGTGCCTGGATAGAGTCAGTCTGAGCCCCAGGGAAGGGATGGCAGCTCCCCACCTCTTATCCACCACATGCCCTTGCATCTCGCTCTGCCCCCATCCTAGAGGGCAAACCCAGGAGTGGCTGAACTCCCTCTCACTACCCGCACTCCTGCTGCAGACACAATTAAAGAAAACTGAACCTTGAATCCCAGAGCACCACTCAGGTCTGGAGTTCAGAAGGCTCCAAATTTAAGTAGGTAAACCCCCATTAAGAACATCAACAAAATGTCAAGAACCATGACAGCAGCTGGGCTCTTTGTACATGTGGCTTGATAGAACCTATAATAAAATTTAAAAAACATGCTATGTGATTATACTTTTAAATGTATTTATGCTTCACTTAAATAGCATTCGACTACTTTGGTTGGAAAAAAAATGGCAACCAGAAGATGTTTGTGATGTTATTTATTTAGAGTAGACACAATTGCTGGAGCAAATGTGGATCCACAGGCCAGTTGCAATTAGTCTCAGTTCCCCTGCCACAAGAAGAGCCTGGGTATGCACCCTACTCTGCTACACCCCCAGGTCCATGGCCCACAGACCAGGAGCTGGGAACTGCAAACTGGAGAGTTCTAGTGACATCCCTTCCTGAGCGTCCATGTGCTCTTTGGCAAGTGACTTGACTCCTGTGAGCCTCGGTTTCCTCATCCTTACCTGCCTGTTGGGGTGCTGAAACAGAATTAGACACTGGCCATGACACACATAGCTGGGGAGACACAAGCCTGTGGCCTCAGAAGCTATTTCTCTCTTGTTGTTTCAGATGGGAACAAATCATATGTCTTTTTTTCTACCACTGTCGAACCTTTAGGCTTGGAAGGTGAAGGCAAACAGGAGAGTTGGTGGCCAGGATGTTTCTGCCTCAGCTTTTCCAGGAGGATCTTATCAGAAAGAAAGTCAGCTAGGACTCAGTCACCTTCCTGAAACTAGGGATTGTTTGGTTTTCCCTTCTGCCTTATGAGGGGCTGGATCAGGTCCCGGGGCTTGGTTAGATCAGATGGGTAAGTTACCCTGAGCCATGGAAGGTGATGGAGCCAGAGGGTAGAGCAAAGGAGTTTTCAAGGAGACCCAGAGACCAAGCTCCCTTGTTGATTTCTCCACTCATTCTTTTACCGAGCCATCTAGTAAATCCTTCCTGCTGCCTTTTCTGGGCTGACTGTGTACTAGGGGTGGAGGCCGTGAAGCCCTGTTAGCATTATTATAGAGTTCTGCGTCTGGTTGAGAATGCAGATATGCCCACAGATAATGATCATATGATAATATGTGATAAGTGCCATGATCAAGTGAGGCACAGGAACTGTGGGGGCAGAGAGGAGGGGCTCCTCATTCGGCTGTAGGTCACAGAGGGCTCCCTGGTGGAGGTGACAGTGGAGCTCACCACGAAGGATGAATATGGTCCAAGATGTGGGTGCAGGACCAAGCAGGGAGGTGGCAGGAGGGACTAAGGCTTTGTTCACCAATGGGGTCCTTCTTTGGGGCATGGCCTTGTCACACATGGTGAATTTTACCCAAGTGAAGGGCCCAGAGTCAGAACAGACAGAAACCACAGAACCACTTGCTTTTAGTAAGTGTGCTATGACTCCTCAGAAGCACAGGTGGGAGGACCCCAGTGGGAGCAGAATGACTTTAAAACATCAACAATTTATGATCCTGAAGGTTCCCCTCTCTCACTTCTTATTCTATTCTCCTTTCTTGGCTATCCTACACAGAGTCACTATCTGAAATCTTTTCAAAGACTGTATTTATCACACCATTCTTCTGCTCAAGAAGAAGATGTGGAGATCCTTCTGTTTCTGACCAAGGCAAACTAACAGGGCCCAGACTTACCAAATTACCTAAAAAAGCAGTATTTGAAACAACGGTTTCAAAGACAATGAATACCAAACAATGCAGGTTAGTAATTTCTGAGAAATGGGAAACAAATGAAGTCCTACAACTGCCCCAGCTTACAAGTCTCCAGGCCATGCTGCAGAGAGGAGACCCAGAGAGACTCTGGGACTCCTTGAGTGGAGATGGGGCTGAGGGTACAGGGAGGTTAAGGCCCCTAGAGTTCACAGGACAGAGTGTCAGAGAGATGAGAGCTGCACAGAAACAGAACCCCAGAGATCTCCAGAGGGTCCCCCTGGAGTATGCACCACAGTAACAAATGATAGGAAACTATCCAAGGATAGAACAGAGTTAGAGCCAGCAGTCCCCAGCATGCACACAAAGTCAGGAATCATGTGTGCGCCTGTCAGGCAGGTGGGAAAACATAATTTACAGCTCATTGGGTATACTCAGCAGGGACTTGCCTGAGTAGTGGGGAACAACTAGCTTTTAAATTAGACAGGACTCCATCTAAAACTCATAAAAGCAAGCCCTTAAAGATTCAAACTGTTCCCGAGTAAGTAAACTATATCTTAGAATACATCTCAAGAATATTTACAGGAATACTAAAAACCCAGCACCCATTAAGTCAAAGTTAACATTGTCTAGCAATCAATCAAAGATTATTAGACATTCAAAGAAGCAGGAAAATACAACTTGTAATGAAGGGAAAGATTAACCAACTGAAATCAATCTAAAACTGACACAGATGTTAAAATTAGCAGATAAAGACACTGAAACAGTTATTATACACTTTGGGAGGCTGAGGTAGGTGGACAGCAGCCTAAGCCCAGGAGGTCAAGGCCAGCGTCGATAACATGCAGAAACCCCATCTCTACAAAAAATACAAAAATTAGGCAGGCATGGTAGTGTGTGCCTGTGGTCCCCAGCTACTCAGGAGGCTGAAGTGGGAGGATCACTTGAGCCTGGGAGGTGGAGACTACAGTGAGTCCTGATTGTGACACTGCACTCCAGCCTGGGGCAACAGAGTGAGACCCTATCTAAAAAAAAAAAAAAAAAAAAACCCACACTACCTCCCCATTATTATAACTGTCATCAATATATTTGAAAAGCTAAGTAGAGATGTGGAAGATATAAACAGACCCAAACTGAGCTTCTAGACATGAAGCTGCAATGTCTGAGATAAACAATGCAGTGAATAGAATTAACAACAGAGTAGACATTGCAGAAAAAAAAAGATTAGTAAACTTGAAGACACAGCAATAGAAATTATGTAAAATAAAACAATAAAACACAGAGAGAAAAGAATAAAATATTGAAAAGAGCAGCCAGGCACAGTGGCTCACACCTGCAATCCCAGCACTTTGCAAGGCCGAGGCAGGTGGATCATTTGAGGCCAGGAGTTCGAGACCAGCCTGGCCAACATGGGGAAAACCCGTCTCTACTAAAAATACAAAAATTAGCTGGGTATGGTAGAGGGCACCTGTATTCCCAGCTAATCAGGAGGTTGAAGTGGAAGAATTGCTTGAATGTGGGAGGTGGAAGTTACAGTGAGCTGAGATCGCACCACTGCACTCCAGCCTGGGTGACAGAGAGAGACCCAGTCTAAAAAAAAAAAAAAAATTGAAAAGAGCATCAGTGATTTGTCAGACAACCTCAAGTAGTCTAATTTAAGTGTAACTGAAGTTTCTGAGATGGGAGAAAAGAATGAAAAATGTATTTGAACAAGTAATGACCAGAGATTTTGCAATTTTGATTAAAGCTATCTACTCATCAAACTAAGAATCTCAGTGAGCCTCAAACACAAGAAATATGAATAAGCCCACACCAAAGTGCATCATAATCAAATTGTTTAAAACCATTAATGAAAAGAAAATCTTAAAAGTGACCAGGGAAATAAGTCATGCTACACATGAACAAGGGTAAGTATTACAGCAGATTTTATTTTTTCTGAGACAGAGTTTTGCTCTTGTTGCCCAGGCTGGAGTGCAATGGTGGGATCTTGGCTCACTGCAATCTCTTTGTCCAGGGTTCAAGCTATTCTCCTGCCTCAACTTCCCCGAGTAGCTGGGATTACAGGTGTCCACCACCAAGCCTGGCTAATTTTTGTGTTTTTAGTAGAGATGGGGTTTCATCATGTTGGCCAGGCTGGTCTCATACTCCTGACCTCAGGTGATCCACCCACCTCAGCCTCCCAAAGTGCTGGGATTACAGGAGTGAGCCACCGTGCCTGGCCTACAGCAGATTTCTTAAAGGAAAAAAAGGTCAACAAAAGAATATTTTTATTTTTGTTTTATTTTATTTTTGAGACAGAGCTTTACTCTGTCACCCAGGCTGGAGTGCAGTGGTGCAATTTCGGCTCACTGCAACCTTTACCTCCTGGGTTCAAAGGATTCTCCTGTCTCAGCCTCCCAAGTAGCTGAGATTACAGGCATGCACCATCATGCCTGGCTAATTTTTGTATTTTTAGTAGAGTCTGGGTTTCACCATGTTGGTCAGGCTGGTCTTGAGCTCATAACTTCAGGAGATCTGTCCACCTCAGCCTCCCAAAGTGCTGGGATTACAGGTGTGAGCCACTGAACTGGGCCCAAAAGACATTTTAAGTACATGATTTAAAATACTGAAAAGCAAAAAATAAAAAATAAATATTAAAAAGCCAACTTATAGAGGGACGATCCAAGATGGCCGAATAGGAACAACTCTGGAGTGCAGTTCCCAGTGAGAATGCAGACGCCGTTGCAGGTGATCCCCAGGTGAGCAGGGTCTGGAGTGGACCTCCAGCAGTCCTTCAGCAGAGGGGCCTGACTGTTAGAAGGAAAACTAAAAAACAGAAAGAAATAACTTCATCATCAACAAAAAGGACGTCCGCTCAGAGACCCCATCCTAAAGTCACCAACTACAAAGACCACAGGTAGATAAATCCACAAAGATGGGAAGAAACCAGTGTAAAAAGGATGAAGGCACCCAAAACCAGAACGCCTCTCTTTCTCCAAGGGATCACAACTCCTCACCAGCAAGGGAACAAGGCTGGATGGAGAATGAGTCTGATCAATTGACAGAATCAGGCTTCAGAAAGTGGGTAATAACAAACTTCTCTGAGCTAAAAGAACATGTTCTAATCCAATGCAAAGAAACTAAGAGCCTTGAAAAAAGTTTGATGAAATGCTAAAGAGAATAAACAGCTTAGAGAGGAATATAAATGAATTGATGGAGCTGAAAAACACAACACGAGAACTTCATGAGGCATTCAGAAGTTTCAACAGCCGAACTGACGAAGCAGAAGAAAGGATATCAGAGGTCGAAGATCAACTCAATGAAATAAAACGAGAAGGCAAGATTAGAGAAAAAAAGAGTAAAAAGAAATGAACAAAGCCTCCAAGAAACATGGGATTATGTGAAAAGACCTAATCTACGTTTTATAGGTGTCCCTGAATGTGACGAAGAGAATGAATCCAAGCTGGAAAATTCTCTTCAAGATATTATCCAGGAAAACTTCCCCAACCTAGCAACGCAGGCCAATATTCAAGTCCAAGAAATACAGAGAACACCGCAAAGATATTCCTCAAGAAGAGCAACCCCAAGGCACATAATCGTCAGATTCACCAGGGTTGAAATGAAGGAGAAAATGCTAAGGGCAGCCAGAGAGAAAGGTTGGGTTACCCACAAAGGGAAGCCTATCAGACTCACAGCAGATCT
>CAUYLG010054592.1:0-41374 GCA_963573385.1 Cacajao melanocephalus | reverse complement strand
GGGGAGGAGGGGAGAGGATGAGGGGGAGGACGAGGGGGGAGGACGAGGGGGAGGAGGGGGAGGACGAGGGGGGAGGACGAGGGGGAGGAGGGGGAGGACGAGGGGGAGGACGAGGGAGAGGACGAGGGGGAGGACGAGGGGGAGGAGGAGGGGGAGGAGGAGGAGAAAGAAGAGACACAGAGACAGGAAAGCAAGAGAGAAGACAGCCACATGGTGACAGATACAGAGAGCGGAGTGATACAGCTGCAAACCAAAAACCATCAAGGATTGCTGGAAAACACCAGAAACTAGAAGAAGCAAGGAAAGGTTTTTCCCTATAGGTTTCAGAGGGAACATGGCTAAAACCTTGATTTCAGTCTTCTGGCCTCCAGAGCTCTGAGACAATAGGTTTCTGTAATTTTAAGCCACCCAGCTTGGGGTACCCAGCCCTCGCAAACTAATAGTGTCTGAGATACTTTCTATCTTTAAATTGTTCTGCTCTGGTGCTCGTACGTGTTTGGGAAGGGGCCAAAGGTACCAAGTTCTTTTCCTAGTGAAGTTCAGAGCATGAATGCCCAGAAGAATGGGGTTCGAGGGATGAGGGAGGGGAATAAAGAATGCGGGGTTATAGATGTTTAGCACATGGCTTTGTACCCAACAGTTGTCAAATTGAGGTTACAGACTGAGACTTGGTTAGGGGACACTTTGGACAGTCCCTGACACACAACAGACCCCTCAAAAAAGTTGATTTTCTGGCTATGTTATATTAATACAAAGAACAACTGAAGAAATACATTCAAAAGATGTTTGCTGTGAGCTTGACTGCTGACTCCACACCCCAGCCCAGTTCCATGCTGCTCTGTCCACTTTTTTTTGAGAAGGAATCTTGTTCTGTTGCCCAGGCTGGAGCATAATGGCACGACCTCCACTCACTGCAACCTCTGCCTTCTGGATTTAAGCAATTCTCCTGCCTCAGCCTCCCAGGTAGCTGGGATTACAGGTGCCCACTGCCACTCCTGACTAATTTTGTCCACTCCTTTTTTAGATTTTTGCCAAAGTTCCGGGATGTAAAGGCCTCCTCTTCAAGAAACATTTATTCAGAATGTCTTGCTACACTCAGAAACACAAATCTCTCTTCGTTTGTATCATGTTGTCTTAATCAGAGGAAAATCCAGTTGGTAAACCAAAAAAAAAAAAAAAAAAAAAAACCACTTGGCCTCCACAGCTGCCACCCCTTACCCCAATCTCTCACACATGTTCTAGTATGTAAAGAACTTGTGGCTGTGATGATGAGTAGATTTTCACATAGATAAAAACTGAGAGGACAGTGATTCATCGCTCTGTGGACAGATCTTCAAATTCGTGTCTTTTCATTCACTGGAATATAAGAAGAGAACTATTTTCATAGGATAAATCTGGATGTTTTATCCTGTGAAAATACAGATTCTGGATGTTTCCATAAATCTTAAGTGGTTCATGCTAACCAGGAATACATGAGATCTCCAAAAGATTTTGGAGAGGCATTGGTGAAGATGTTTATTTTTATTTATTATTATTATATCAAATTAAATTAAATTAGTCTTTCATAGAGATAGAGTCTTGCTGTGTTGCCCAGGCTGGTCATGTTTCCTTTTCTCTCTCTCTCCCTCTTTTTTTTTTTTGAGACAGAATCTCACTCTGTTGGCCAGGCTGGAGTGCAGCAACACCAGCGGGGCCCTCTGCAGCCTCTACCTCCGCAGGATCAGGTGATCCTCCTGCCTCAGCCTCCCAAATAGCTGGGATATATAGCTTTGGAGTGGGTATCCACTTCAGGTAGGAGGAAGAACAATATTAGCAAAGGCAGAGGCAAGAAAGCACCATGCATTTTGGAGACAACAGAATCAAGCCTTTGAGAGTGGAAGGGATTTTAACACTTTTGGGAGTGGAAGGGATTTTGTCCAGCGGTCTTTCACATCATGTTAAACTGCAGAACTCTAAAAGCTGACTTAGAGACAATATACAAAGCAGGTAAAAGTGGAGCTGATCGGAGTAGACCAGGGTGGATCTAGCGGGACCCAGCCATGATGACATCAGAGACCCATGTGTGACCCTCATAAGAGAAATGTAAAATGAAGTCAAGGTAAAGTTTGGTTAACATATGTAGGTAGGAGGAGAACTGAATAAATAGCCTGGGTGAAGTGTCCATTGTTCTCTAATTAATGCATAGCTTTACTGCTATTCCAACCAAATCCCCATGGAAGTTTTGTAAAACTTAATTTTTCAGAAAGAAGACTCTAGAATTAGGAGAATAACCCTAACATTTAACAGTATATTGTAAACTTGCAATAATTTGCATTCTATATACTTTATCATATATTATAATACTTTCTAATACTATGTTATTGGATTTCATAATAAAGAAGAGTGTGATAATGGCATACAAAGGCTTATCCAAAGATAAGCCTTATTATACCATAAAATTAAATACATGAGAAAAAGCCATCATAAAAATAAAAGAGAAAGATAAAGAAAAATGGGGTTTCTTTGGGAATAATTTATAGGTCATCTGGAACAAAAATTCTATTGCTATGCACTACAAACCTATACCAAAATAAGTTCCAGATGATTTAAGGTTTTAATATATTTTAAAATATGAAAAAGAATAAAATAGAATTAAATAGGTAATATACATCTAGATAGAAAAATGAGATTCTATACTAAGAAACACTTGAAATCAAAAGATGAGCAGATTTTCATAGATACAATGTTAAATTGCTCTTAGGAAAAATTAAAATAAAATCAATAACCAAAAATAAGACACCAAAAGGCTGAAAAGTGCAAAAATAAACATTATGCAAACTTAATAGCCTTTTATACGAGTTCATAAAGTAAGAAACAGCACCAAGACCTTCCCACACAAAATGAGTAGACAACTCACCAAATAAAATTTGTGAACATGTATATGGAAAGGTGATTAAACATATTTGCAGTTGAAGAAATAGAGACTTTGGCTGGGCGCAGTGGTTCATGCCTGTAATCCCAACACTCTGGGAGGACGAGACAGGGGGATTTCTTGAGCCCAGGAGTTTGGGAATAGCCTGGCAACATGGTAAAACTCTGTCTCTACCAAAAATACAAAAAATTATCCAGGTGTGGTGGTGCACACCTGTAGTCCCAGCTACTTGGGAGGCTGAGGTGGGAGGATCACTTGAGCCTGGGAGGTTGAGGCTGCAGTGAACCAAGATGGCACCTGCGCTGCAGCCTGGACAACAGAAACAGAATGAGACTCTGTCTCAAAAAAAAAAAAGAAAAGAAAATATATAGGCTTCAATTCTTTTTGTAATTCTAGTCAATTAACCTTTTCTAAAGAAATTATTACAAAATTCCAACTAGCCTAAAAATGTAATAGATTATTCATTTATTTATTTATTTTTTGAGACAGAGTCTCACTCTGTTGCCCAGGCTGGAGTGCAGTGGCTCAATGTAACCTCTGCTTCCTGGGTTCATGATGCAATTCTCCTGCCTCAGCCTCCCAAGTAGCTGGGATTACAGGTGTGTGCCAGCACGCCTGGCTAATTTTTGTATTTTTAGTAGAGACAGGGTTTCACCATGTTGGCCAGGCTGGTCTAAAACTCCTGACCTCAGGTGATTGAGCTGCTTCCCCCTCCCAAAGTGCCAGGATTACAGGCATAAGCCACTGTGCCCAGCCTAAAATAGTAGTTTTAAGTGTCTATCCTTAAAATAAAATAATTTGAAAATGTGAGAAAAGCTTGATGTACAAAGCCATTCAGGGCAGTATTATTTATAATAGCAAAAAGTTAATATGCAGACAAATGAATAAATTAAGCCACAATGGAAGATTGGTTAAGTAAAATGGAATATACTAACTTGACAGCAGATGATGTATTCATTAAACTTTTTAATGCAAAAACTGTGTAAAATGATTTTATGTTGAGTAGAGGCAACAGCAAGCCTGTGTTACCCTTACTGTATCCCCAATGCTTAGCACAGCGCCTGGTCCCTAGTAGGGATCCAACACGACTTGGTAAGTCAATGAAAACTTCACACACATGGTATGACTTTGGACCATATAAAACCTACTTACAGAGAAAAGAATGAAAAGAAATATAAATAATGGTAAAAGTTATACTCCTATCATTATATTTCTTTCCATTTTAAAAAAAACATAAAAAGAGGCAATGTCCAAAATATTATATGGGGTGTACTTATAATTGTTTATCAAACTTTAACTGGGTATCCTATATTGTCATTTGCTAAATCTAGAAAATGTACTAGACATCAGATTTGAAATTCTTATGGTTAATGTTTGCTTGTTTTTATTTTACTTTATTTTTGTTTTGTTTTTTGAGATGGAGCTTCACTCTTGTTTCCCAAGCTGGAGTGCAATGGCGTGATCTCGGCTTACCGCAACCTCCGCCTCCCAGGTTCAAAAGATTTTCCTGCCTCAGCCTCCCGAGTAGCTGGGATTACAGGTATGAGCCACCACACCTGGCTAATTTTGCATTTTTAGTAGAGATGGAGGTTTCACCATGTTGGTCAGGCTGATCTCAAATTCCTGACCTCAGGTGATCCACCTGCCTCGGCCTCCCAAAGTGCTGGGATTACAGGCGTGAGCCACTGCGCCAGCGTATTTTATTTTATTTTTGAGACAGGGTCTGGCTCTATGGCCTAGACTGGAATGCAGTGGCACAAACAGGGCTCACTGCAGCCTCATCTCCTGGGATCAAGTGATCCTCCTGCCTCAGCCTCCCAAGTGGCTGGGACTACAGATGTGTGCCACCATGCCTGGCTAATTTTGAAATTTTTTGTAGAGATACGGGGTCTCACTTGGTTACCCAGGCTGGTCTTAACTCCTGAGCGAATGATCTTCTCACCTTGGCATCCCAAAGTGTTGGGATTACAGGCGTTAGCCACTTCGCCCAGCCCCTTACAGTTAATTTTTGAAGTCTATTGAACAAATCAGTTCCTTTGATACATGATTATTTTTTTCTTTCAAATATAAGTGTGTGTATTTTTTCTGTATAGAGAAAGTATAAACAGAGAGGAAAAAAATTGCACCAAATCCCACCACTAAAGATAACTACCATTTATATTTTAAGACATTCCCTATATATATCCATATAAGATTTATGTATGTAGTTTTACATGCATATAAAATCATATCATATATGCTTTCTTGTAATTGTGTTTTTTGCTGTTTATGTTTTCCTTGACTGCCAATTTCACCGCCTGTTCAGAGGTCTGACTTCCATAAAAATCCCATTTACTTACCATTCCCGGGGGCCAGGAGTACATGGGCCACATATGCAGATGATTAACTGGTAGTTTGTTTGTTGTTTTTATGGCAAATCACATAGCACAGGCTTACAGAGAGGCCTCCCTTGAGAGAACAAGCCCAGAACCTGCTATCTAAGCCCTCAAGAGTCTTGAAAAAGAGACACAATTTTGTGAGAAATATGTTCATGTGAATTGGCACTGACTAGGCTTTATTTCATCTCATACCAATTTTGTCCCAGAAACTTCCTAAAAAGCTATGAAAACATGAGACAATAACCATGGATATGATATCTGGGAGAGGTGGTACTGATTGCACAATGCAATCTTCCTTTTTTTTTTTCTTTTTTGAGACAGAGTCTCACTCTGTCACCCAGGCTGCAGTGTAGTGGTACAATCTTGGCTCACTGCAAGCTCCACCTCCCAGGTTCAAGCAATTCTCCTGCCTCAGTCTCCTGAGTAGCTGGGATTACAGGCGCGCACCATCATGCCCGGGTAATTTTTGTATTTTTTGTTGAGACGGCTTTTCACCATGTTGATTAGAGTGGTCTCAAATTCCTGAGCGCAAGTTATCTACCCATCTCGGCCTCCCAAAATGCTGGGATTATAGGCAGGAGCCACTACCCCCGGCCCATGCAATGCAATCTTAGCAGCTGAGTTCAACATTTACTGAACAGCTTCTATCAGCCAGACACAGGGTTAAACACAAAATTAGGAAGACCAAGAAAATGTACCCCTGTCAGAGGAAGCTTCAACTCACCCAACATAATGTGAAGAAGACATTCATCTATGATTCTACCACTCAGAAATACTATTATCAACATTGTTCCAGATATAATAATTATAATACCTAGCACGTATAGAGTTTTTCTTCTTTCTTTTCTTTTTTTTTTTTAAATACGGACAGCCTCTTACTAGGTTGCCCAGGCTGGTCTTGAATTCCTGGGCTCAAATAATCCTCCCACTTCGGCCTCTCAAAGTGCTGGGATTACAGACGTGAGACACCATACCCAGCCTGGAGCTCTTAGTTTATGCAGACTTTTGTTTTAAGAGTTTTAAGAGTCACTCATGAAATCCTCAAAATATTATTGCAATGTACACTTTGTATTTCTATTGCACAGATGAAGAAACTGGGGCAAAGAAAGATTATTTAACTTGCCTTAAGTTATACAGCTACAATGTGGTAGGGTCTGGATTCAAAACCAATGTCCCTCCACAGAGAGAGAGAGAGAGAGCAGATCACATTGCTTTGGAAGCCAGATTTTGAAGCACACAGCATACAACCCTTACTGTGTGTCAGTCACTGTCCTGAGTGTTTTAAATATTATGATTTATTTTATCCATAAAGCTACTTATTTCATCCAGACAACTTAGTGACCAAAAGCGACTTTAAGAACTTTAACAAGGGCTAGACTGCCACGACGGCCAGGGTTGCTCGGCATTTCATCAGAGCTTCTCTACATTCAGGGGGTTCTGCCTCACCTGAAAATCAAGGTCCCTTAAATGAAACTTTTCAAGTCTGCTTTCCCAGCCTCGAATTTCACGGTCACTCCGGAAGTCGTTTATCTCTGGACTCATCTCCTGGAAGGTTTAGGCATGATTGATAAATGCCTATGCCCAGGTGAGCAAGAGTCCCAGATCTTTAGATATATAATTGCATCCATACACGTGAAAAATGTGAGTAATTTCACTCCGAGCTATGAGGTGGTTTCATGTGAGCAGATTTTCAAATGATGAGTGGGAACCTTTGAGAACGCAATTGTCAGCCTCAGGAGAAATGAGCACCACCCAAAGGGAGGTAATCCCAGGAGGGGGCGCTGTGCAGACCTCCAGGACCCAGCGGTATCAGCTGCCTTGAGCGAGGGTAGCTCCATGAAGGAGGGTGTGCACAGCTTTAATTTCCTCTCATCCATCCCTTTCTCTTGGGCAAAATGAATCGTAAAGTTTATATTCACTTTAGTGTATACATTTTAAATATACCCTATAAAACCACAGGCATAATGAATTCAAGATGCCCACATCATAGTAATTCTGCAGACAAGCTGTGTTTTATGATTTGGATCCAGCCTTTTTGGGATTTTTCAATAGGACCAGACTCCAGACTGCAGGGAAATGAAAAGAAGGATAATGATATGAAGTTTCACATCACTGCTAAGTTTCCAACACTGTTGTCCTGTAGCCACAAAGTGGGTGCACTTTTTTGTTCGGTGGTGGTCCCAGGCTGAGAGATGCCCAGGTAGGAGGGACACTTGGCCTTCCTGTGCTCCTCCTGCTGGTTCTAGTGTCCTCTGTGGGTTGTGATTGGTCATGCGAGCAAGCAAGCACGTGGGCCTGTGTACATTTCTGCATTTCTGCATTTCTGGGTTAGCCCCGCCTTGCAGGTGCCAGAGAAACACGTGTTTCAGTAGGGTTGGATTGGTCAAGCATCTGTGCTCAGATTGAAGGAGTGGCCTCCCTGAAGAATTCCAGCATGCAGAGGCGCTTTCAAAATGCAGTGAGCTCAGGTTCCAGGAGCTGTTACAGCCAGTTTTTGTCTTAACATTCCCTTCCCCTGAACTCCACTTTGGGAAGAAGGGAAGAAGCAACCATGGGCCAGGTAGGCAACAGATCAAGCCCTGGCCAAATCGCAGGGCATCAGAGGCCCGTGCCTTCACTCCGAAGTGGGCTTCATTGACTCCTTCTCAAGCAGCAGCAAGGCAGGGGAGCCTTTAAGACACGAGGGAAGGGAGGGGTCATCGTTTCAGCCTCGCTCCTGCCCTGCGGGCTTTCTCATAAATGCAGACCAATGTGCACGAATGTGGCCGGGACACATGCTTTTCCCTCAGAATGCTCACATGAAATGTAAGGATCTCTTGTTCCCTGTAACTTTAGACAAGGTTTCAAAACACAGAATCCATGCTGGAACCGCCAGGCCAGCAGCGGGAGGGGGGCTGTCTTCGAGCAGATGGAACAAAGGATTGGGTTCCCAAGTTCCTACGGTAAGACACAAGGGCAAGATGTCAACCCAGGACCACCCAAGGAAAATTAAATGCAGATCAACTTTTGATGGTTTATGTTAACAGAGGGGAGATGGGGTTTTGATCTTGGGAAAAACAAACATCGCAAACTCAACCATAATCACTGTTTCTCACACCCTGCAGTAGAGTAGCAAGAACTGCTAGGTAGCCACAAACACACAAGTGGGTGGGAGCTTCTGTTTCTTCTGTTGTTCAGTGTGCCTTCCGTGGCATAGAGAGCGCGGGGCAACATCAAGAAAAGGCGCCCCGGGTTTCACAGCCAGCCGCTGAGATAAGAGAAAAAAAACTGGTCCTCCATCCGTCAACTCCTTTTTCTCAGCTCCAGATCCGGGATCAGAGTCCATCCTGGCTCAGCCCTGGATTGGGGTCAGCCCAGTCACCCACCCACTTACACCTCCTCAGCCACAGCAGTGTCCATCCCATCGGGGCCCCTAGCCAGTCTGGGATTACAGGTGTAATGAGCAGTGCTAACTTGCTGGGCGCGGTAGCTCACGCCTGTAATCCCAGCACTTTGGGAGGCCGAGGTGGAAGAATCACCTGAGGTCAAGAGTTCAAGACCAGCCTGCCTAACAGTGAAACCCTGTCTCTACTAAAAATACAAAAATAGCCGGGTGTGATGGTGCACACTTGTAATCCCAGTTACTCGGGAGGATGAGGCAGGAGAATCGCTTGAACCCGGGAGGCAGAGGTTGCAGTGAGCCAAGAACCTGCCACTGCACTCCAGCCTGGGCAACAAGAGAGAAACTCCATCTCAAAACAAAAACAAACAAACGAAAAACAGTGCTAACTCTATTCTCAACCTAAATCTTTTTCTAGCTTTTCAAAAAATGCAGTATGAGGCCGGGCGTGGTGGCCCACACCTGTAATCTCAGCACTTTAGGAGGCCGAGGCGGGTGAATCACCTGAGGTCAGGACCAGCCTGGCCAATATGGTGAAACCCCATCTCTACTAAAATACAAAAAAAAATTAGTTGGGCGTGGTGCTGGGCCTCTGTAGCCTCAGCTACTCTGGAAGCTAAGATAAAAGAATCACCTGAACCCAGGAGATGGAGGTTGCAGTGAGGTGAGATCAAGCCATTGCACTCCACCTTGGATGACAGCTTGAGACTCCATCTCAAAAAGAAAATGCATTATGAAAATTTCAAGCATACTCAGAAGCAGAGAACATTTTACAATGAACCCAAGATTCAGCAGTTACCAAGATTTGCCACACTTCCTCACCTATCCCAATTTTCCTCTTTCTTTACAGCAAATTCCAGACATCCTGTCATTTCAGCCCCTCATCCTTCAGGAAGCATCTCTAAAAATATAGACATTTTCTTACAGAATTTCAATGTCATTGTCAGTCCTAAAAAATTAACAGTAATTCCTTGATATTATCTAGATCACAGACCATATCAGAGTTCCTGTATTTAATAAAATTGTCTTTATTAGTTGGTTGAGTTTTGTTAGTAGCCAAGAAAGATCTGCACATTTCATGTGGTTGTGATGCCTCCAGGTTCATCTTTCCTGCCCCCCTCCTTGAATCAGCCATTTCTCTAAGAGTCCTTGGTTCCTTTTATTGGAAAATGGTGTCAGAAACAGATCTGGCAGGGCGCGGTAGCTCACACCTGTATTCCCAGCACGTTGGGAGGATGAGGCGGACAGATCACCTGAGGTCAGGAGTCTGAGACCAGCCTGGACAACATGGTGAAACCCCACCTCTAGTAAAAACACAAAAAATTAGCTGGGCACGGTGGCATGCACCTGTAATCCCAGCTACTTGGGAGCCTGGGGCAGGAGAATTGCTTGAACCCAGGAGGCAGAGGTTGCAGTGAACCAAGATTGCACCAGTGCACTCCACCCTGGGCGGCAGAGTGACTCTGTCTCAAAAAATAAAAATAAATAAATAAAATAAGATCTAGGCCTGTTGCTATTGCTCAGTTATTGGGGTGCTTGTTGTTATCGGGATGTTATTTTCTCTAAGCCTTTCAGCTGACAGACCAAGGAAATATATGTCTATATACTATATTTGTCTATGTATATCCACATATCTAAAAAGAATTCTATAGGTACCATCTGTGTCTATATTAAGACAAACATGAGTCATACTGATGTCTCTAATGCTAATCCAGTGCCATCTGGATCATTCTAACCCCCTCCCCTTGCTTACCTGTAACCTCCCACTCCAACAGTGAGAAAACTGGCTTCCAACCTCCATATTTACCCTTGACTTCTTTTTTTTTTAAGATAGAATATCGCTCTGTCTCCCAGGCTAGAGTGCAGTGGTGTGATATAGCTCACTGCAGCCTATAACTCCTGGGCTCCAGTGATACTCCCACCTCAGCTTCCTGAGTAGCTGAGACTACAGGCACACATGACCAAGCCCAGCAAATGTTCATTTTTTGTAGAGATTAAGTTTGTCTTTGTTGCCCAGGCTCCTTGACGTCTTTTTAACCTACATCTGCCCTCCAAAAGATTTTTTTTTTTTTTTTGCAACTGAGTCTGACTTGGTTGCCCAAGCTGGTGTGCAGTGGTGCAATCTTGGCTTACCGCAATCTCCAACTCCTGGGTTCAAGCGATTCTCCTGCCTTAGACTCCCGAATAGCTGGGACTACAGGTGCCCACCACCATGCCTGGCTAAAATTTTTTTTTTTAATTTTTTTAATTTTTTTAATTTTCAGTAGAGATGGGGTTTCATCATGTTGGCTAGGCTGGTCTGACCTCTGGTGATCCCCCCTCCCCACACCTCAGCCTCCCAAAGTGCTGGGATTACAAGCCCAAATCACTGTGCCTGGCCAATATTTTAAAATATACTACCAAAATTTCCATGGGGGTCCAAGAATTAGGTGTGGGGCTTTGCAGCTCGTATCACTCCAGAACAACTGTGCACAAATGTGGTAGGGCACATGTTTTTCATTCAGAATGCTCAGATGAAATGCCATGCCAGGCCTAGGCACTGCCAATGTGCAGTGCCAGAATCTCCACTGCCGCTACCCCAAAGCCAGGTACCCACACTGCCACCCCCCCACAGGAACTGTTTCCTTGCATTACCCTCTTTCTAAGTGAAGTCTCAGCTGGGCTCGTCTCATTGGCAGAGCCTGCGTCAATGACTGAGCTATAACCCCAAGGGAAAGTGAATTTCCAAAAAAGGAATTTATTAAGTGATTTAGTGATTTTTTTCCTTTTTTTGTGACTGAGTCTAACTCTGTTGCCCAGGCTAGTGTGCAGTGGTGCGACCTTGGCTCACTGCAACCTCCACCTCCTGGGTTCAAGCGATTCTCCTGCCTCCTTGCTTCCTCCAAGGAAAGTAAAATTTTATTTTTTATGTATTAAAAAATAAAAAATAAAATTTATTTATTTTTAATTAAATTTATTAAATTTATTTATTTTTAATACTATTAAAAATATTTTATTTTAAAAATTAGCAAAGCAAGTCCATGGGCCCAGCTTCATACGGGGTGGTATCTTTGGGGGATAATTAAGCTGTGTAACACGTAGCTTTTGGTTTCCTTTTACAACTTCTCCTCTCCTTAACACCTATAGATTTATTATCATGAAATTACAACGTAGGCCAGGCACGGTGGCTCACGCCTGTAATCCCAGCACTTTGGGAGGCCGAGGTGGGCAGATCACCTCAGGTCAGGAGTTCGAGACCAGCATGACCAACATGATGAAACCCGTCTCTACTAAAAGTACAAAAATTAGCTGGGCATGGGGGTGCGCGCCTATAATCCCAGCTACTTGGGAGGCTGAGGCAAGAGAATCACTTGAACCCAGGAGGTGGAGGTTGCAGTGAGCCAAGATTACACCACTGTACTCCAGCCTGTGCCACAGAGGAAGACTCCATCTCAAAAATAAGTAAATAAAGAAATAATAAAAATAAAAACTACAGAGTAGGATTTTGTGTCAACAAATATCATTCCTAACTAAGAGTCTGCACCTCAATCACCAAGCCCAGAGGGTCCTCTTCAGGGGTCTCCTATTGGCCTGATTGTGCTATCTACAGGTGGGCTCAGGGTTTCTGCAGGAGAGTTGCTGGAAGTCTCACCCCCGACTACTGAAACAATCCTCTCTCCTTTCCTCTTACTTTACTGGTCATTGTTTCTCGGCCTCTCATGGGCCCTTCCTCCTACACATCTTTCATTTTTCTCAATTACTTATTTAGTGAATAGGTAATGCACACATGGTACAAAACAAAAGGTAAGAAGGGGTGTATAGTAAGAGTTAAGACTCTCTTCCTTACTATCCATGTTATTTCTGTCTCCATAGGCCGTCTGTTAGTTTCCTGTATTTTCTTCCAGAGATGCTCTATGTATATATAATCAAAAGTATTCACAATTTTTTCCATCCAGCTTCCGGAATGAAGGCATATCCTGCTTTACACCTCCAGTCTGCTTTTTGCTTCCTTTATTTAATTATATATCCTGGAGATGGTTTAATAGCAAAGCATGTAGAACAGCTTCATTTTTGTAAAGACCGCCTTTGTATTCCATTGTATTATTAGTTATTAATTAAACTATTTCTATATTAATTGTTTCTAATCTTTTGCTTATTACAAACAAAGCTGCAATGAAGAAACTTGTATATGTTCAATCTTGTACGTGTGCCAGCATACCTGCAGGAAAATTCCTGGAAATAACATTTCTGGGGCAAGGGGTATGTACATTTAAAATTTTGATGAATACCATCAATGACTTTCCACAAATGTACTAATGTATATTCCCACTAATAATACATGTGATAGTGTCTCTTCCCCAACCCCTTGCCAACACAGTCATTACTAGAGTTTTTTTTTTTTTTTTGAGACAGAGTCTGGCTCTGTTGCCCAGGCTGGAGTGCAGTGGCATGATCTCAGCTCACTGCAACCTCCACCTCTCAGGTTTAAGCAATTCTCCAGTCTCAGCCTCCCAAGTAGCTGGGATTACAGGTGTGCGCTACCACACCACTCAGATAATTTTTGTATTTTTAGTAGAGATGGGTTTCACCATGTTGGCCAGGCTGGTCTTGAACTCCTGGCCTCAAGTGATCCTCCCGCTTTGGCCTCACAAAGTGCTGGGATTACAGGCGGGAGCCACCACGCCCAGCCCATTACTAGAGTTTTTACCTTTACCAATCTAATAGGTAAGCCATGTGACCTCATTTTAGTTTTGCGCCTTTGTACATCTTGTGTTATAAATCAGGTAAAGCATCATGTTAGGCCAGGCGTGGTGGCTCACACCTGTAATCTCAGCACTTTGGGAGGCCGAGGCAGGTGGATCACTTGAAGTCAGGAGTTTGAGACCAGCCTGGGCAACATGGTGAAACCCCATCTCTACTAAAAATACAAAAATTAGCTGGGCATGGTGGTGCATGCCTGTAACCCCAGCTACTTGGGAGGCTGAGGCAGGAGAATCACTTGAACCTGGGAGGCAGAGGTTGCAGTGAGCCAAGATCACACCACTGCACTCCAGCCTGGGCAACAGAGCAAGTCTCCATGTCAAAAAAAAAAAAGAAAAAAAAAAAAAAGGCATCATTTTACCTGACTTAAGCCACAGAAGAGGAAATACACTGCTTGTTTCCTCTTCTGTGGCTTGTCTCTTTATATCCTTTGCCACCTTCTCACTGGGAAGTTGGTTATTTATACTGATTTATAAGAATTCTTTATACTGATTCAATAGGAATTCTTTATAAATCAAGGAAATTGTGCTAGGTGAAGATCTGGAAAAGGGCCTTCCAGGGAGGGGAAACAGCTGGCACAAACCCAGGACCAAGCAAAACGTGTCCTGGGAACAGGAAAGACCCATGATGTAGCACACCAAGAGAAGCCACATGATGTCACAGTGCGGAGGCCACATCACCCTGTGCCTGATCACACACTGTGCTGTTTTTCTAAGGGGAAGCCACTAGAGAGTTTTAAGCAGAATCCACTCAGAAGAATTTGGGTTTGGCCACCTGGGTAAAGGGTGGTAACATTTATTAAGATAGGGAAGATGAAGAAGAGGATGATTATGGCCAGAAAGCCTAGGAAGGGTTGAAAAGTTCTACTTTCAATGTTTTCACCTGGAGATGCCTGTCAATCAGCCTTGGAGAAGTCCAGCTGACTGGTGGATTTCTGAGTTTAGCATTCAAGAGAAAGGTCAGTGCCACAGATAAAATTTGGAGTCATCAGCGTCTGAATGGCATTCACAGCCTTGAGGCAGGATAAAATCACCGAGGGTGAAAGTACTGAGACAAAGGACTTCAATCTTTAGAACATTGGAGGAGGAACCAGCAAAAGAGACAATGAGGTAGGAGGAAAGCCAGAAAGGGTGGTGCCCACGAAGCCAAGAAAACGTCGTGTTTCTAAAGGGGTCAGCCACTGAAAGCCACAGCGAAACCAAGTAGATGAGGATTGACCACTGGTTTAGGCAAATGGGGATTAGTGGTAACTTTGACGATGGTAATTCCGGTTCTCTGGTGGAGATGGAATCCAAAGGGCAGTGAGTTGAGGACGGAGTTGAGTAGACATAGCACAGATAGTTCTCGAGAACCGTTGCTGTGCAGAAGAGCAGGGACAAAGGACTGGGTCAGTTGCTACAGGGGAATATGGGCTCAGAACTTTTCAGTTTTTGGTTTGTTTGGTTTTTTTTTTTTTTTTTTTGAGATGGAGTCTCGCTCTGTTACCCAGGCTGGAGTGCACTGGCGCGATCTCGCCTCACTGCAACCTGTCGCCTGGGTTCAAGTGATTCTCCTGCCTCAGCCTCCCGAGTAGTTGGGATTACAGGCACCTGCCTCCACACCTGGCCAATTTTTGTATTTTTAGTAGAGACTGGGTTTTGCCATGTTGGCCAGGCTGGTCTTGAACTCATGACCTCAGGTGATCCGCCTACCTTGGCCTGTTGGTTGGCCCAAAGTGCTGGGATTACAGGCGTGAGCCACCACACATGGCCGGTTGGTTGTTTTTAATTATGGGATACTCATGGGTCTATTGATCAGAATGACCCAGTGGAGAGGGAAAAATTGATGACACCAGAGACAGGAAGGAAATTGCTGGAATGAAGTCTTGCCATCACTTTGCAACCTTTCAGGGACGTGAAGCGCAGCCTCCTCTGAAGTAGGAAGTGAGTGAGTAGCGTGTGGAGTGGCCCAGTGTCCTAATGGCACACTGAAAGCTGAAAGGGATGAATGCAGAGTGGTTAGGGAAGGTGGGAGGAGAAGAAGCAAGATAAAAGGAAGAGAAACTAGCATGCATTGGGCGGTAACCCTGCGTCAGGCAGACAGGAACTTTGGAGTATCTTTTGAAGAACATTTTGAATATGTATTGCTTTTGTTTTGGTTTTTCATTGTGGTAAACTACACATAACCTTAAATTTCAGAGTGGAGACAATCTTCACAATCTATACATCTGACAAGGACTTATACTCAGAATCTGCAACGAACTCGAACAATCTATACATCCGACAAAGGACTTAAATTCAGAATCTGCAAAGAACTCAAATGAGTTAGCAAGAAAAAAACAATCCCATCAAAAAGTGCGCTAAGGACATGAACAGACAGTTTTCAAAAGAAGATATGCCAATGGCCAACAAGCATATGAAGAAATGCTCAACATCAGTAATGATGAGGGAAATGCAAATCAAAACCACAATGCAATACCACCTCACTCCTTCAAGAATGGCCATAATAAAAAAATTAAAAAATAACAGATGTTGGCATGGATGCAGTGAAAAGGGAACACTTTTACACTGCTGGTGGGAATGTAAACTACTACAACCACTCTGTAAAACAGCGTAAAGATTCCTTGAAGAATTGAAGGCAGAACTACCATTTGATAGTACCACTGATACACAGCAATCCCACTACTGGGTATCTACCCAGAGGAAAAGAAGTCATCACATGAAAAAGATACTTTCACACGCATGTTGATAGCAACACAATTTACAACTGCACAAATGTGGAACCAACTCAAATGTCCATCAGTCAACAAGTGGATAAAGAAACTGTGGTATATGCATGTGATAGAATACTACTCAGCCATAAAAAGGAATGAACTAATGGCATTCACAGCAACCTGGATGAGATTGGAGACTATTATTCTAAGTGAAGTAACTCAGGAATGGAAAACCAGACACAATATGTTCTCACTCATAAGTGGGAGCTAAGCTACGAAGCTGCAAAGGCATAAGAATGACACATTAGACTTTGGGGACTTGGGGGGAAGAGTGGGAAGGGGGTAAGGGATAAAAGACTACAAATTGGGTTCAGCGTATACTGCTCAAGTGATGGGTGCACCAGAATCTCACAAACCACCACTGAAAAACTTACTCATATAACCAAATACCACCTATCCCCGCAAAACCTGTGGAAATAAAAAAAAATTAAAGAAAGAAAAATAAAGTGGAGAAGTATAAAATTTTTTTTAAACCTAAAATTTACCATTTTTTACCGTTTTTAGGTACACAACTCAGTGGCAGTAAATATAGCCACAGTGTTGTACAACCATCACCGCTATCATCTCCAGAACTTTCTCATCCCAAACGGAAACTGTATCCATTAAACAATGTTCCCCTTTCCCCTCTTCCTAGCCTCTACTAAGCTCTATTCCACTTTTCTGCCACTATGAATTTGCCTATTATGAGTACCTCATATAAGTGAAATCATACAATATGTATCCTTTTGTGCCTGGCTTATTTCACTTAGCATAATATCTTCAATGTTCATCCATGTTGTGGCTTGTAGCAGAATTTCATTCCCTTTTATTACGGCTGAATAATCTCCCACTGTCTGTATAGACCACACTCTGTGCATTCATCTGTTGATGAACCCTTGGGTGCTTCCACTTTTGGCTATTGTGAATGACGCTGCTATGAGCATGAGTGCATGAGACCCTCATTTGAGTGTTTGAGACCTGGTTTTTAATTATTTGGGCCATACATCTAGAAGTGGCACCCTTTGTTTTTTGGTGAATACTTACAGCAGTCCACAGACAGATGTTCTTCAGGCTGGGGCCTGTCCCCTTCTTCGTTCCTTCAGTGGGAGGTTGTATGCTCCCAGCTCCCAACACAGTTCCTCAAACTGGATATTGTCCATTGGTTTTGTTCTCAAACAGATTGAGGTTCGGCATTAGCCTCTGGTCCTCAGCCTCTTGGTCCTACAGCTCTTGTCTTTGCAGAAGAGAATCCCATCACAGGCTCTCGCAGGGAAGGTAGGCCACACCTCTCGGTCCCATGGCTGACTGTGGTGT
The DNA here is from genome assembly GCA_963573385.1 of Cacajao melanocephalus. Classification (NCBI taxonomy): domain Eukaryota; kingdom Metazoa; phylum Chordata; class Mammalia; order Primates; family Pitheciidae; genus Cacajao; species Cacajao melanocephalus. Next base: position 23,921 of record CAUYLG010054592.1, on the reverse strand, counting down.
GAAAGGGGTCGGCGTGAAGGGGCTGGCTTATTGGTATAAGGTGCTTGGTTACAGAGACCTCATGTATATGTCTGTAGGTAGACTCCTGCCTCACTTTTTGGATCCTTTTGAGTTGCAAAAGAGCTTTCTCTCCTGAAGTCATGGTGCATCTGGTAAGAGCTAAAACCTGACTTTTCCAGGCAAAAAACAGTGACCTGAAAGCAAGTCATGATAACGTCATCACTTGAATATTTTGGACATGCTAAAATGTAACACTTCAAACGGTAGAAGAGAAGTGATCATGATAGTAGATTGGGCTAGGAAAATTATTTATAGAAAACAAGTAAAACAATAGAATTGCAACAATTTTTAACAGCTAAGATTTCCTGTAAACCGTTATAGTCACAGGATCATCTCTCCCTTAAGATATAAAATTATCTTGTGATTCAAAAATAGCTGGTGTCAGCATGGTTTCAGCAAAGTTTCCCTTAAAATATAATTTTGCCTTCCTTTATGATTGTATGATCCGCACGATTCTACAGAACTTCTTTCTCTTTACAAAGACATTCCTGGAACAAAAAGCCATTTTGGCTGGGCGCAGTGGCTCACGCCTGTAATCCAAGCACTTTGGAGGCCAAGGCGGGCGGATCACCTGAGGTCGGAAGTTCAAGACCACCCTGACCAACATGGTGAAACCCCGTCTTTAACAACAACAACAAAAAAAAGCCATTTTATGGCCCATGGTGGAAAAGTAAGTTCTTAGTGAATATTTCTGGCTCCTTTCTGGATTGCAACAAGCCAGTGAGTACTCCAAACTAAATGCTGTTGGAGGGTGGGGCAAGGGTCAGAACTGGGGACTTGAATGACAGAATGAGACTGTATCCAGGATCATAGCTTTTTGTTGTTGTTGTTATTGTTTTTAAGACAGAGTCTTGCTCTGTTACCCAGGCTGGAGTACAGTGGCACAATCTCAGCCTACTGCAACCTCCGCCTCCTGGGTTCAAGCAAACCAGGATCATAGCTCTTGCACTGCCATGCGTAGATAATTGCGGCACACTTGTCCACGATGTACGTACAAATCATTATTTTTTGGATGGTGGCGTGCATTTTTCTTATTTTCCCTATCTTTCCTCTTTCTTTCTCCTTCCCTCCCTTCCTTCCTTCCTGCCTTCCTGCCTGCCTTGCTTTCCCTTCTCTTTCTTTCTTTTTTTTTTTTTTTGAGAGAGGGTCTCCCGGCCAGGTGCGGTGGCTGACCCTTGTAATCCCAGCAGTTTGAGAGGCCAAGGTGGGCGGATCATGAGGTCAGGAGACCGAGACCATCCTGGCCAACATGGTGAAACCCGGTTTCTACTAAAATACAAAAAATTAGCCAAGCATGGTGACATGTGCCTGTAGTCCCAGCTACTCGGGAGGCTGAGGCAGGAGAATTGCTTGAACCTGAGAGGCGGAGGTTGGAGTGAGCGGAGATTGTGCCACTACACTCCAGCCTGCCAATGAAGTGAGACTCAGTCTCAAAAAAAAAAAAAAAAGATGGGGTCTCCCTATGCTGCCCAGTCTAGTCTTGCACTCCTGGGCTCAAGTGATCTCTCTCCTCAGCCTCAGCCTTCCACGTATCTCAGATTACAGACACACACCACTGTGCCTGGTTGTCTTTCTTTTCAATTTGGTCTTATCAGCCTTAAACTGATCTCAAATGTGTCTTACTTCCCTAATACAGTTTTCATTTCTGTTCCTTAGTCATTAATACATAAGATATTTTTACGGTCGGGTGCAGTGGCTCATGCCTGTAATCCCAGCCCTTTGGGAGGTCAAGGTGGGAGGATCACCTGAGGTCAGGAGTTCGAGACCAGCCTGGTCAACATAGTGAAACAACATCTCTACAAAAAATACAAAGATCAGCTGGGCGTGGTGGTACATGCCTGTAATCCCAGACACTCTGGAGGTTGAGGCAGGAGAACCGCTTGAACTCAGGTGGTGGAGGTTGCAGTGAGCCAAGATTGTGCCATTGTATTCTAGCCTGGGTGACAAGAGTGAAAATCCATCTCAAAAAAAAAGTGACTGGGAGTGGTGCTCACACCTGTAATCCCAGCACTTTCAGAGGCCGAGGCAGGCAGATCACGAGGTCAGGAGTTCAAGATCAGACTGGCCAACATGGTGAAACCCCGTCTCTACTAAAAATACAAAAATTAGCCAGTCATGGTGGTGAGCACCTGTAATCCCAGCTACTCAGGAGGCTGAGGCAGGAGAATCGCTTGAACCTGGGAGGCAGAGGTTGCAGTGAGCCAAGATTGTGCCATTGCACCCCAGCCTGGGCGACAGAGGAAGACTTTGTCTCAAAAAAAAAAAAAAAGATATTTTGATATTTTTTCTAGAGCTGTTTGGTTGGTCGTTTGTTTTGCTTGTTGGCTTGGTTTTTGGTGACTCTTGTTTGATGCCGTCTAGATCTTTTTCCACTTCAGAGTTTTGTTGTTTCAAGATTTTCTAATTCTCTTTCTGGAGTACATTATTGTAGCTATTTGTTTTTTTCCCATTCTTTTTAGATACATATATTCATTTTAGCTTTCAGATTTTCTTGAATTTACTTGAAGAAAGTACTTCTTCAAAATATAGTTAAATAAAGGATAAATCCATGTTTGGATTACTACTGACCTCCTATTTCCATTTTCAATTTTTGATATTCTAGAAAATCAGTGGTAAAGATTATATTTGTGAATTCCTTATTTCACACACTTGTTTGGATCCTTTTATGTGAAAGGATCCTTTTTCTATTCCATTTATATTCCTTATATGGTATAAATCAAAATCATGAAAGCTTTTAAAAATAATGTTTATTTAATTGTTAATTCTGGCCCAGCACAATGGCTCACACCTGTAATCCCAGCACTTTGGGAGGCCAAGGCAGGAGGATCATTTGTGGCCAGGAGTTCCAGACCAGCCTGGCCAACACAGCAAGACACTGTCTCTATTTTAAAAAATTGTTAATTCTATAAACATATTCTTTCCTATTTAAGTTAGGAATAAGATGAGAATAGCTTCTATCACACTACTACTGAATATCCTTCTGGAATCCTGGCCAATAAATTCAGACCAGGGAAACAAAGACACACAAGTATTAGGAAGGAACAAAAAACAATTTAAAGATGACATGTTTGACTACCTAGAAAATCCAAGAGAAACATTCTATTTTAAAAAGACACGCTTAAGGTGAAAACATCAAAAACACAGAAAATCGATAAGAAAATAAAAAGAATCATCCATAATCCCTCTAACCAGAGGAAACCTTTGTTAAAAACGAACAATTTGGAGCCAGGCATGGTGGCACACATTTGCGTCCCAGCTACTCAGGAGGCTGGGACAGGAGGATCTCTTGAGGTGAGGAGTTCAAGACCAGCCTGGGCAACATAGTGAGATCCCCCTACCCCTGTCTCTTAAAATTGTTTTAAATTAAAAAATGACAATTTGGTCTATATCTTTCATTATGTTTTTGTATGTATGTGTGGCCACTGACTGTTATGTGAAATGTAAAGTGATCCTAGAGAGGGACTTCCTGTATTACTGTGACAGAAGTTTAGTCCCTGCTATGAAGATGGTGATGAGGAAAGAGCATTTCACCTAGGTCAGAGGACAGAAGACAGGGACCCAAGCCTGACCATAACAAGTTCCAAAATACGAAAATGTTTTAAAGCTTATTTGGTAGCAAACCTGAACCTAAAATAATGTAAGGTTATTTGGACTTTCTTTATCCCAATTGGGATTAATATCCATATCATATGAAAATGTCACTGCATTACATTACAGGGATCTTCCAGACGACCCCTAGGCTTTGGCATTTTTTTTTTTTTTTTTTGAGATGAAGTGTCACTCATGCTTGTCACCTAGGCTGGAGTGCAATGGCGCCATCTCAGCTTACAGCAACCTCCACCTTCCAGGTTCAAGTGATTCTCCTGTCTCAGCCTCCGGAGTAGCTGGGATTTCACCGTGTTGGCCAGGCTGGTCTCAAACTCCTAACTTCAGGTGATCCATCCACCTCAGGTTCCCAAAGTGCTATGATTACAGGTGTGAGCCACTGCGCCTGGCCACCCCTGGCAGTTTTATGCTCTGTGTTACCTTTCAAAAATCTAAAATATTCTGAATTCTGAAATAGTCCCCAAGGCTTTGGGCAAGAGATTATGTATCTGTAATACACTGAGCAGTAGCCAGGGATGCCAAAAATATAGGAACTCATAACCAAAGTTGAAATAGCAAGATATGTGCACAGGAAAAGCTTTAAACCTTTCAAATAGACCATTACACAAATATGCAGATAGTCCTAGTCTATATTGAAGTGAAGGGCTCTACAGCACTGCCTGTAAATGTTTACTTAATATGTGAATGCCCAAAATCGTAAAGAATCATGTTTGATGCATAAAGCGCTGACCTAAAATACTGAAGAGATGTGATTGACCAGAGGGGAGGAAATGATTTTTTTTTTTTTTTTTTTTGAGACGGAGTCTCATTCTGTCACCCAGGCTAGAATGCAGTGGCAGGATCTCGGCTCATGGCAACCTCCGCCTCCCGGGTTCAAGTGATTCTCCTGCCTCAGCCTCCCAAGTAGCTGGGATTACAGGCATGCACCATCACACCTGGCTATGTTCGTATTTTTAGTAGAGACGGGTTTCACCATGTTGGCCAGGCTGGTCTCAAGGAAAAGATTCTTTACCATCCCTGTGTATTAGAGTCTTCTAGTGGCAAGCATCAGAAACCTGACTTCAAATGAATGAGGCAAAAAAGAAACGCTTGGCTCCCGCTGGGATGAGGGCCCTGTGTTGACCACCGCCGCCCCTCAGCCCCACTTTCTTCTCCGTTGTTTCTTTCTTTGGCAGGTGCTGTCCACATTGTGGGAAAGAGGGCCACTGCTCGCGCTCAGTCTCCAGTCCCTGCAGACTGCAATCCCGGGAAGGAAGAGAAAGATCATCTCTTGCCCCATATCCATCTCAGTCTCTCAGAATGACCTAGCCTGGCCTTGCTGGCATCTTGGTCCCTAGCTGGTCTGATGACTGTACCTTCAGGGGGTGGGGGACGCTGACCCACACAAGTCACATCTTGGTGGGAGGGAATGCAGGACTTTGTAATTGACAACCATGCTCTAGTCACATGGAAAGGAGATGGGCGATTCCAAAACCAAAGGGTACTGGGGCAAATTTAAAAAAAAAAAAAAAAGCCGGGCGCGGTGGCTCACACCTGTAATCCCAGCACTTTGGGAGGGCAAGATGGGCGGATCACGAAGTCAGGAGTTCAAGACCAGCCCTGCCAGCATGGTGAAACCCCGTCTACTAAAAAAATAGAAAAATTGGCTGGATGTGGTGGGCGGGGGGTGGGGGAGGCGCCTGTAATCCCAGCTACTCGGGAGACTGAGGCAGGAGAATTGCTTGAACCTGGGAGGCAGAGGTTGTGGTGAGCCAAGATAGTGCCACTGCACTCCAGCCTGGTGATAGAGTGAGACTCCAACTCAAAAAAAAAAAAAAGAGGGACCTCTTTGCAGAAGTGGTCACAGGGTGAGAACACAGGATGATAGGAGTCTAAAGGACCCCAGTCTCTCTTTGGTCACAGTGCTGACGTTCCTGCATATGAAGCAGGCACAGTACTCACAGGACAGAGTGGCATAAGAAAGAGCTTTGGAAGTGCCTTGTACTAAATTAGATGAGTCTTAAGAAGATGCTTAAAGGAAAGACGAGAGTACGTTGGTGGGAGGAACGGAAGAGCGTATGATAGGTAGGAGTGCAGCATTTATCTGCTTAAATGATTTTGCTCCTGGCTAAGCCTAAATAAGAATATTCTTGTGAATCGTTTTTCTTCTTCTTCTTAACATGAGAAATTTCTGACTCCCTTCTGCATTGAGGCAAACTTGTGAGGGCAGGCTCATGTTTGATGGATGGAGCCCTGGCCTAAAATGCAGAAGAGGTGTGCCTGACAAGGGAAACAAAGAGATCATTTCTAATCCCCATGCACTAGATTTTTCCAGTTGCAAGCACTGGCAACCTGACTTAATATGAATTTCACAAAATTTATGCTGGGCTTGGTGGCTCACACCTGTAATCCTAGCACTTTAGGAGGCTGAAGCTGGTGGATCACCTGAGGTCAGGAGTTCAAGACCAACCTGGCCAGCATGGCAAAACCCCATCTCTACTAAAAATACAAAAATTAGCCTGGCATGGTGGTACAGGCTTGTAATCCCAGCTACTCAGGAGGCTGATGCAGGATTGTCACTTGAACCCAGGAGACAGAGGCTGCAGTGAGCCAAGATCATGCCACTGCACTCTAGCCTGGGCAACAGAGCGAGACCCGGTTGCAAATAATGATGATAATAATAATAATAAATCTGTCAGCTCTTTTGGAGAAATGTTAAGGAGCAGCAGACAACAATTTCCTGATGAGAGACTGGTCCTGTTATAATTCTGATGTTATTTATCAGAGCCTCCTACATTCAAGCTGCAATAACTTTCTAAGCAACTTGCTGAAAGTCACCCAGGGAATGATGTGTTGATGTTCCAGAAGAGCGAGACACAAAGGCAAAGGGATTGTTTCTGGAATTTTTCTGAATAATTGAGTTACAGTTGCTATTTGCAAGTCACTGCAAAGGAAATCTTCCAATAGATGCTACTTATTCAGTCAGATGTGCAAAGCTAGATATTTCTTACATTAACATTGTAATTATATTTGGCATTATTTTTTGTTTAGCTCTAGATGGAGGAAGATTAAGTCTTAAGTGCACACGTCAGAGAAGGAGAAAACACATTTCTGATACCCTGGAGTAATTCTGATCTGCTGAATTAGACACACACAAAGCCTGCCATAGACCAACCCCCAGTCCATTATCACAGATTGAAGACCACAGAGAGGAATAAATAAAACCCGTGATGTGCTGAGCATTTTACACAAATCATCTTTGGAATTCTGACAATGAAAGGAAGGTATCATTATCCTTATCTTAGTAGATAAAGAAAATAAAGCTCAGAGAGCTTTTACTCACTTTTCCATGACCAGCCAGCTCTTAAGATCTAAACTGAACTGATTCATCTAATTTTAAAGCCTGAGCAAGGGAGAAGTGGTGTGTGCCTGTAGTCCCAGTTACTAAAGAGGCTGAAGTGGGAGGATCCCTTGGTCCCAGGAGTTTGAGTCCAGCCTGGGCAACACAGCAAAAAACCCATCTCAAGAAAAAAATTAACAAAGCAAGACTGTGGGCCCAACTTCATACCAGGTGGTATCTTTGGGGGTAATTAAGCTGTGTAACATATAGCTTTTGGTTTCCTTTTACAAATTCTCCTCTCCTTAATACCTATAGATTTATTATCATCAAAATACAGTGTAGGCTGGGCACAGTGGCTCACACCTGTAATCCCAGCGCTTTGGGAGGCTGAGGCAGGCAAATCACTTGAGGTCAGGAGTTCGAGACCAGCCTGGCCAATACGGTGAAACCCTATCTCTACTAAAAATACAAAAATTAGCCAGGCATGGTGGCAAGCGCCTGTAATCTCAGCTACTCAGGAGGCTGAGGCATGAGAATCGCTTGAACCCAGGAGGTGGAGATTGCAGTAAGCCAAGATCGAGTCACTGCACTCCAACCTGGGAAACAGAGCAAGACTCAGTCTCAAAATAATAATAATAATAATAATAATAAAGAAAAACATACAATGTAAAAATCACAATCCAAGGAGCTGAAAATGCAAGAGAGAACTGTATACAACCTTTGCTTGCCAGGAATTAACAGGCTACTGTAAGAGAAAACCCAAATATGAAACAGTAAACAAATGATGGGTGGAGTTGGGCTGAGCAGCCAGAAGCAGAAGCTGCTAGTGATCCCCCAATGCCCAGTTCCCTTCTTCAGGAAGACAATCTTCCTGCCTCCAGTTGCTAGCTAAGACTATAGCCATGTGTAACAGAGACTATACTTACGGAAGCCTTTATGGCAGTTTAAACTAAGTTCTGTCCAATGGGATGAAAGCAGAAAGGACAAATGCAGTTTCTGACAGGGAGTCTTAAAGGGAAAGAACAATCCATTCCTCTTCCCTGCCTGTTAGAGCCTTGGCAGACATCTTGAATCAGGAGCTGAATTTGGAAGTAGAAGTTGCTGTGGCACAGCTACCCATGGGAGAAGCCCGGGGATCTGACTCTGAGGGGTGCAGCCTCTACCCTGGACTACCCGCCTCCATTCTTTTTTTTTTTTTTTTAGACAGAGTCTTGCTCTATAACCCAGGCTGGAGTGCAGTGGGGCAATCTCAGCTCACTGCAACCTCCACCTCCCAGTTCCGGCTCAAGCAATTCTCTTGCTTCAGCCTCCCGAGTAGCTGGGATTACAGGCATGTACCACCATGCCCAGCTAATTTTTGTATTTTTAGTAGAGACAGGGTTTCACCATGTTGGCCAGGCTGGTCTTGAACTCCTGACATCAAGTGATCCACCTGCTTCGGTCTCCAAAAGTGTTGGGATTACAGGCTTGAGCCACTGCACCTGGCAACCTCCATTGTTTTATGTGAAAGAGAAGTAAACTTCTGTCTCATTTAAGCCATAGGTATCTTGGGTTTTTGTCATTATAAGCAAGTTTAATCCCTATTACTAAAAAGGCACAGTTCTGTAAGCACTCGCTGCCTCCCTAGTATCCTACTAGGTTACCTTCATTTAGCAAGTGAGTTAACCTTTCCCAGGGTGGCTGTGAGAACCCAATGAGATCAACCCATGAGAGAGACCAGGAAAAAGCTCACAGGCTTTTAGTGGCCTGTGTGACACAGTGTGACGAAGTGTGACTAGGGGAAAGAAAGGAAGAAACCTAATACCCAGGACTCATCAGTTCACAATTTCCTGCAGCATGTGCACAGCAATTTCTAAAACTGTGTAGCCTGTAGTCTCAGGGAGGCTGAGGTGGGAGGATCACCTGAGCCCAGGAGGCCAAGGCTGCAGTGAGCTATGATCATGCCACGGCACTTCAGCCTGGATGACAGAGTGAGACCCTGTCTCAAAAAAAAAAAAAATGTTTTTGGCTGGGTGTGGTGTGGTGACCCACACCTGTAATCCCAGCACTTTGGGAGGCCAAGGTGGGCAAATCACTAGGTCAGCAGATTGAGACCATCCTGGCTAACACGGTGAAACCCTGTCTCTACTAAAAATACAAAAAAAATTAACCAGGCATGGTGGTGGGTGCCTATAGTGCCCGCTACTCAGAAAGCTGAGGCAGGAGAATCGCTTGAACCAGCGAAGCAGAGGTTGCAGTGAGCTGAAATCCTGCCACTGCACTCCAGCCTGGGCAACAGAGTGAGACTCTGTCTAACAAAAAAAATTAATTAATTAATTAAATAAAATCGTGTAGCACTGACGTTAAGTTCTTTGAGGATTCAGAGCTGACACAGTCCGTGTGCTGGAGTAAATGATGAAAGGTTTGATGAAGGAGATGAAGTAAAAGTGGGGTGTTAAGGAGAGTATCCAATCTGGTCTGCAAGTCATGACTCTTAACTACAAGTTATGGAAACTCAACTCTGTTTGGAAAAAAAAAGTGGGTGGGGAGGAGGTTGGTGGTTGAATCATGTAATTAAAAAGGCAAGAAGTAAGCTCAGGGAGGGCTAGATGGAGACCAGATGATGTCATTAGGATGTGGTCTCAGCTCTGCTTTCCTGAGTTCACTGCATTTTCATAAGGCAAGGGGTGGTGTCTGGCAGCTGTGGATTTACATCCTACCAGCTCAGCAACCCAGGTGGAAAATACCTCCTTCCTCGTGGCTGCGGAGAAATCCTCAACCCACCTGACTCCCTGCGCCTCTGATTCTGCAGACCTGGGTCATGGTCCCACCCCTGGAGTGGGTGGAGGCAGAAGAATGTAGCCTCAGCCCCATCTAAACTGCAAGGATTAAGAGTTCCAGAAGGGTGGTTGTGTAAGGAAAAGTGAGGTGCTATTGGCAGGAGAAGGCGAGTTGATGCTGGGAGGAATGTTATTTGAGTGTTATGGCAGAGAAAAGAAAAGGCAAAGATACAAAGTCTAGAATGAGTGGAATCCCATGAGCTGAATGGAGGAGACAACTCATGTAGGCAAGATATATCCTGGCAAGGGACCCCCTTCGTTTATATTATTTTTCTCTCTCTCTCCTTTTTTTTTTTTTTTTTAAATAGAGTCTGACTCTGTCACCCACGCTGGAGTGCAATGGTACAATCTCAGCTCACTGCAACCTCTGCCTCGCTGGTTCAGGCGATTCTCCTGCCTCAACCTCCCGAGTAGCTGGGATTACAGTCATGTGCCACCACACCCAGCTAATTTTTGTATTTTTTAGTAGAGAGGGGGTTTCACCATGTTGGCCAGGCTGGTCTCGAACCTCTGACCTCAGGTGATCCACCCGCCTTGGCCTCCCAGAGTGCTGGGATTACAGGCGTGAGCCCAGCCAGGGGACCCCTTGCTTCTTTGCTGCACTAGTTTGCCTGGTTGGCCATAACAAAACAGGTAGCATCAATAACAGAAATTTCTGCTGGAGACTGGAATTCTGGAGTTCCAAGCTTTCTCTAAGGCCACTCTCCTTGGCTTACAGCTAGCCTCTCTCTTGCTGCCCTGCTCTGTTCATGCCTCCCGGTATCACTTCCTCTTTTGTATAAAGACACCAGTCATGTTGGATTAGGGCCCACCCACAGGACCGTATTTAACCTTGATTACCTCTACAAAGGCCCTATCTCTAACTACATTAACAGTCTGAGGGGCTGGGGATTAGGACTTCAACACGTGAATTAGGTGGAGGGACCCAATTCAGTCCATGCCACTCACTATGGTGCAAAGGGCAGTAATGAATTGCATGGATTTGGCTAGGTGCAGTGGCTCATGCCTGTAGTCCCAGCACTTTGGGAGGCCAAGGCGGGCAAATCACAAGGTCAGAAGTTCGAGACCAGCATGGCCAACGTGGTGAAACCCTATCTCTATTAAAAATACAAAAAAATAAATTAGCTGGGCATGGTGGCAGGCCCCTGTAATCTCAGCAGCTTGGGAGGCTGAGGCAAGAGGGTCACTTGAGCCCAGGAGGTGGAGGTTGCAGTGAGCTGAGATCGCACCACTGCGCTCCAGCCCGAGTGACGGTGTGAGACTTTGTCAAAAAAAAAAAAAAAAAAAAGAAATGCATGGATTTGGGATTTCTTATACATTTATAGAAAATGCAATCGTTACAGCTGGATGGTGTGAGCAGCCAGTTCTCAGCAAATCTTCTTTATGACCCTTGTCAAAAGACACAATTGCAACAAATTTAGCTTAAAGATCTCAAGTGACCTTATTTGCGATTCGAGAATCATGCAACAACACTACATTCCATAAAATAGAATGAGTGTTCTGATGAGCTGAGCAGAGAAGGGTGGATTTATAGGCAGAAAAAGTGCTGAAGAAAGCAGAAACAAGGAACAAAAAGCAGATTGGTCATTTCAAAGTTATTTTCCTTGTAAGGTGGGGAAAGAACAATAGAAGAATTACTGGCTGGGTATGATCAGTTTACTTCAGATTAAGGGTTAAAAGAGGGTGCATTCATTCACTATCACACCAACTGAAGCTAGAAACTGCCTGTTTGGGAGGGAGATTGGTGGTTATCTCTCGCTCCTGATTGCTCAGAAGATCAGGTTAACTATTTGAGTTTGGTGACTGGGAAGCTCAGCCTTAGTGACATCATTTTGATCTTTAGTCTGGTCTGGTGGAGGCTCATGCAGGAGCTTAGTCCAAAACAATGGCCTCTGATAATGTCTTTTTTTGGAGACAGAGTCTCTGCTGCCCAGGCTGGAATGCAGTGGAAGGATCTGGGCTCACCACAACCTCCGTCTCCCAGGTTCAAGCGATTCTCCTGCCTCACCCTCCCAAGTAGCCTCCTGGGATTACAGACACCCACCGCCACACATGGTTAATTTTTGTATTTTTAGCAGAAATGGAGTTTCACCATGTTGGCCAGGCTGGTCTCAAACTCCTGACCTCAGGTGATCCACCCGCCTCAGCCTCCCAAAGTGTTGGGATTACAGGCGAGAGCCACCACGCCCGGCCCACTAATTTTTACATACCATTCTAAATCAGTGAAACCTGCCATCATGAAAATTAAATCTGTCTTCTAGAGAAACTGGGCTTCCAGAACCCTTAGCCCACTGGAATGGCAGTGCATAGCCAAAACCAAGCAAACGAAAAAAACAAAAAGAAGAATGCAACCAAGGGACCCACAAATCAAAGGTGCACTTACACAAAGGCTCTGCACCTTGTTGGTTATCTATGGGAAAGCCAAGTAGCCAGCCTTATTGGGCAAAGCTAAGACGTGCAGGGTCAAGAAGGGACAGAGGACACATCGCCTAATGTAGTGTTCTGTTCATAGCAGACACACAGGAAAAAATGACTAGATTGCATTTATCAAAAATGAGCAGGAGGAAGAAGAAAGAATCTCTGTGGTGTTGGTAAGTTGTTTGCTCTGACAATAGACACAGAGTGAAAAACTCCTGACATGCAAGGCGGGGCGATGAGAGTGGAGAGGTAAAGGCCACCTGCACTTCGATTCAGAAGCCCTTGTACGAGGTAAGTTACCACCGGAATGTGTGTGTGGAAGGGAGGGGAGGTAAGAGGAAGGGCAAGCAATGTGTTACATTCCTGGATCACCTAATCAAAAATAGAGGCACCTCCCGACCCCTGGCACTTTGGGAGGCCAAGACGGGAGGACTGTTTGAACCTAGGAGTTTAAGACCAGCCTGGGCAAGATGGTGAGATCCTGTCTCTACAGAAAAAAAAAAAAAAAAAAGTTTTTAATTAGCCAGGCAGGGTGGCATGTGCCTGAGGTCCCAACTACTTGGGAGGCTAAAGAGGACTGCTTGAGCCTTGGAATTCGAGGCAGCATTGAGCTATGATCATGCCACTGCACTCCAGCCTGGGCAGCATAGTGAGACTCTGTCTCTAAAAAAAAAAATAGATTCCTGCTAGCCCTCACCAACCTCATCCTATATCCTCTATCATCTGTCCACTCTATTTATTTCTTAGCACTTATCAATGTTTGAAATTGTCTTATATAATGGTTTAATGACTTTAATAGTCCACCCCCTCACCTCCAGAATATAAGCTCTAAGAAGGAGCCTTCACATGGTTCCCCACTGTGTCTCAGTAGCCAGAACAGGACCCATCTAGCACATATTCAGTGACCAGAAACGTTGTTTAATGAATAAAGGAGAAAGAGCAAAGGATAACAGAGATTTCTGTAATAAAAGAAAGGTAACCATGCCCAAGTAATTAATCATTCTATGGGGAGCTTGGTGATCCTGAAGGCTTCATTCCCTGAAAATTATGCATAGTCAATACATACATTTTTGTTAGAAAATCTGTGATGATGTCATGAAAAATCAGCATCGTTTTCCTGTTCCTTTTGCAATATTAATAGTAAAAACATGATCTCCTGGGTGCTTTATTGAACTTGCATGTATGTATGTATGTATGTATGTATGTGTGTATGTATATGTGTATGTATGTATGTGTGTATGTATGTGTGTATGTATGTGTGTGTGTGTGTGTGTGTGTGTGTATGTGTGTATGTGTGTATTTAGAGATAGGGTTCTTGCTATGTTGCCCAGGCTGCCTTTGAGCTCTTGGACTCGAGGGATTCTGCTGCCTCAGCCTCCCAAGTAGCTGGGACTACAGGAACACACCACTGCACCTGGCCTAAACTTTTAGTGAATTTATCTATTAACCATGTCTTCTTTTCTGAAATCTGATGCTTTGACATCTGCGGCCTTGCTGACCCTGCAGGGGTTAATTCCTAGAGATACTAAACAACTCAGCAGTGAGCATATTTCTCAAACGTAAACCAAAAACTCCAGAGCCCAAACCTAACCACTTTCTTTATGGAGTCCTCCACTCTAGGCCACCACCCACCTGCCCTCATCACCCCAGGGCTGGGTACCAGACAGCTAGGGACAGCCCATGTGCTCCATAGCTCACAGAAATGACTCAAAGTGGCCAATCCTAAACTGCCTACTCTGCTTCATCTGTTTCTTCCTTTGGAAACCACAATAAAGGCTCTTGCCACCCACAGTTTCTATCGTCACTCCCCGACTCCCCCCGCCCTCCACCCATAGCCTTCTGACCAACCCTGGTGCTTCCCCATGTGGCCTCCAGTGGCATGGTGTGCCCCTTTCCCTTGGGAACTGTGAGTATCACACTATCTTTTCAATGGCAGTCATCTCATGATCTGCTGACCTTACTATACCTAAGATTTTTCTGTTACTACATTATATTTTAATAACAATATATCAATTAAGGCTGGGCGCCGTGACTCATGCCTATAATCCCAGCACTTTGGGAGACGAAGTGGGCAGATCACCTGAGGTCAGGAGTTCAAGACCAGTCTGGCCAACATGGTGAAATCCCATCTCTACTAAAAATACAAAAAAATGAGCTGGGTGAGGTGGCCCACGCTTATAGTCCCAGTGTGGAGGCTGAGGCGGGAGAATCGCTTAAACCAGGAGGCAGAAGTTGCAATGAGCGATCATGCCACTGCACTCCAGCCTGGGTGACAGAGTGAGACTCCATCTCAAAAAAAACCCAACCAAACAAACAAACAAAACACAGACAATATACCAATTAAGACACGTTCAATTCAAACTGCCTAAGCCATAAAAAAGACATGATGTGGGTTGAGAGTCGGGACAGCCTCCAGGGTTCGTTTATTTCAGTCTCTGGTGACATGTTCAAGGCCCTACTGTCCATCTGTCATCTGGGTTCTGTAACAGCAGACTGATCCCTTACTCTCAGGCCCACATGCGTCTCCATCCAAGCCTCAGGAGAGAGTCCAGGGCTCCTCTGGAAGCTGTCTCAGAAGAATGGGCAGCTTCATTCCCAAGAGCCCCTGCAAGTACCTTTGCAAAATTGGAGTATATGCTCATCCCTGGCCAAGAAAAGAATTATGTTGCTAAATCTAGGCCTGAGCCAAATGACTTTCCTGAAATCACAAGGGCAGTCAGTCAGCTTCCCAGGGAGCTCACAAACTGAGAGAGAGAGTCATGGACACCAAGTCAAGCAAAGGGAAAATTCATACTCAGTGACACCGATGCCCAGTGTAATCATATTATAGCAGAGAAGGACAAAGCGTAAGAAGCAGAATGAGACAATAATCTGTGTTGAGGAAGGTGGTGGTTTAAGAAGCTGGGGGATCCCACATAGTTGCTGTAGGTACCATATTTGCAAGTAAAATTCTCTATCTCTGGTGGCTTTTACTACAATTAGAAGGAGACAACTTTACTTCTTCTGATATATGGTTCTAATTTTGAGATGGCCATGGGAAAAGAAGTCATTAAATTTATATTTTATTTCTATCTTACATTTGCCTGTCTTATCTCTGAAGGTTGTAAACCTGATGGGAAAAGAGATCATATATTTTAATAGCATATTGGTATTTAAAATGCCAAGAAGTGAAAAAAAAAATCAGGGTTCCATTTAGCCTGCGAATTTTAATGCACAGTCATTGCATTTCTTTAATAATTCCTCTCGTTTCACACATACACACAGACATGACCCCCCTCCTCCATCAGACACATATATTTAGTCCTGGAAGAGATGTGACATCGGATCAGAAGCAGTTTTTCACTAAAGCACCAGAGTAAAGGGGCTAATTTAATTAGTATCCAGTCTGGAAGGAATGAAAACAGCATAGCATCTGTAATGCAGAAAGGTTATTTGCGACCTGCTTCTTGAAAAGATGTCTGCTTGATTTGTATCATTCTGCTGCCTTCAACAATAGAGATTTGCTCTCCTCTCTGCAACAGACCTATTTCCCATCGCCAGGCTCTTGTGGATTTATGCTCTCTTCCTGATTTAAACAGCAACTCCCAGAAGGCAGTCTATGTTTCAGTATCAGAGGATAGAGGGTTCCTTAGACATTCTGCAAGCATGTATTACATGTATCACCAAATTAGAGATAATTGTGAGCACAGAAGAAAAATGATCAAATTCACAAATTATGCTGCTAATTTACCCAACTACAATTACATTTAATATATGCATGTTGCCTTGATTTTTGCATTTGGTGGAAGTAATATATGCTATGAAAACAAGACTAGCAAGCAATAATTAATTTGCTACTTCTAATAAAACAGAATGAGAAAATGGATAGGAAAGCACTTTGTAAATCCTAAAGCACTATATAGATGTGAGTTACTCTCAGTGATTCCATTGTTTCTTAAGCTTTACTTAAAGGAAAAAGGAGGCTTAGAGAAGTGCGTAAGTGAGCTCATTTTCTTCCTTTGCTGACATTCTAAATGCATTAGAATTATCTTTTTTCTACATATTTTAACATGTTCAGATGGAAAATCACCGTGATGAATATTTTCACAGTCTAAAAAGCTGTCTACTCCCAACTCAGTTTTTTTTTTTAATGGGCAAAAAACTTGAACAAGGACTTCACAAAAGAGGTCATCCAAATGGCCAATAAACATTAAAAAGTGCTCATGACCAATCATCAAGGAAATGAAAATTCAATCCGCGTTTTTTGACCACTACATCCCAGACCAATGGCTAATGTTGATAAAAGCTTCCGAGACTGGGAATCAGGCTGAGCGCGGTGGCTCACATCTGTAATCCCAGCACTTTGGGAGGCCGAGGTGGGCAGACCACTTGAGGCCAGAAGTTTGACACCAGTCTGGGCAACATGGTGAAACCCCATCTCCACTGAAAATACAAAACTTAGCCAGACATGGTAGTGTGTGCCTGTAATCCCAGCTACTAGGGTAGGTGAGGCATGAGAATCAGTTGAACCCGGGAGGCAGAAGCTGCAGTGAGCCAAGATCGTGCCACTGTACTCCAGCAGTAGAGCAAGACTGGGCAACAGAGCAAGACTCTTTCAAAAAAGAAAAGAAAAACAAGCAACAACAACAAATAATACTGGGAATTGGCAAGGATGTGGATAAACTGGACTCTCCCACAGTGCCAGTGAGAGTGTCAATTGGCCCACTGTAAAAACTGTTGGCAGTATCGATTATACTGGTGGAATTCATGCACACCGAATGACCCAGCGCTCCCAGGTATACACCTGTGGCAGGCACAGTGGAGTGAGCCCTCTGTACTCATGGGTTCTGCATCCTTGGACTCAACCAAACTCAATCGAAAATACAGTCACAGCATTACTTAATGATGAGGATAATCATTAGGCAATTTCGTCATGCTGTGAGCATCGTACAGTGTGCTTACACAAACCTAGTTGGTATAGCCTACTGCACACCTAGGCTATGCGGTATAGCCCATTGCTCTTAGGCAACAAACCTGCACAGTGTGTGACTGCACTGAATACAGCAGGCAGTTGTAACACAGTGGTATTTCTGTATCTAAAATTAACTAAACATAGAAAGACACAGTAAAAATACAGTTTATAAGCTTATGAGAAGGCCGGGCGCGGTGGCTCACGCCTGTAATCCTAGCACTTTGGGAGGCCAAGGTGGGTGGATCACCTGAGGTCAGGAGTTCAAGACCAGCCTGGCCATCGTGGTGAAACCCCATCTTTAAAAAAATAAAAAATAAAAAAATAAGCTATAGGGTCACTGTTATGTATGCAGTACATTGTTGACCAAAAAGATATGTTCATCACATGACTATATTGGAAAAAAAAGAAATTAAAAATAACAATACAATAATAAAAGTAATAAAAATTTTAAAATACAGTATAACAACTTTTTTTTTTTTTGAGACAGAATCTCACTCTGTCACCCAGGCTGGAGTGCAATGGCACAATCTCAGCTCACTGCAACCTCTGTCTCCTGAGTTCAAGAGATTCTTCTGCCTCAGCCTCCGCAGTAGCAGGGATTACAGGTGTGCACCATCATGCCTGGCTAATTTTTTATATTTTTAGTAGAGACAGGGTTTCACCATGTTGGCCAGGCTGTTCTCAAACACCTGACCTCAAGTGATCCACCCGCCCTGGCCTGCCAAAGTGCTGGGATTACAGGCGTGAGTCACCATGCCTGGCCAAAATACAAAACAACTATTTACATAGCATTTACATTGTTGTAGGTATTATAAGTAATCTAGGAATGATTTAAAGTATGTGGGAGGGCCAGGCACAGTGGCTCACGCCTGTAATCTCAGCACTTTGGGAGGCTGGGGTGAGTGGATCACTTGAGGTCAAGAGTTTGAGACCAGCCTGGTCAACATGGCGACACCCTGTCTCTACTAAAAGTACAAAAATGGGGCCTCAGTTCTACAAGGAGAAGCAGCAATTCTGCCAGCAACTTGAATGAGCAGGAAAATAGATCCCTCCCTAGAGCTCCCAGAAGGAAACAGCCCCACTGACGTCTCAGCTGGGTGAGACCCATGCTGAACTTCTGACCTGCAGAACTGTAAGATCATAAATGTGTGCTGTTTTAAGCTGAGAGGTTGTGGTCATCTGTTACAGAAGCAATAGAAAAGGAATGAAACACCCAACAGAAAGGTCTACCTGTTTTTGTTTCTTTCAGCGTTGCTATAATGGAGTACCTGAGGCTGGGTAATTTATATAGAGCAGAAGTTTATTTAGCTCATGGTTCTGCAGACAGAGAATTATACAAAGCATGGCAGGGCCATCTGCTCGGCTTCTGCTTCTGTGACATAACATGACAGAGAAGGTCAGAGGGGAAGCAGACACAGGCAAAGACATGAAACCCAAGGGACATCCAGCCTTCACGGCAACCCACACTCTTGGGAGCTAATCCATTCCAGAGATAACTAATCCAGTCTCACCAGAGCAAAAACTCACTACTGGCCAGGCATGGTGGCTCATGCTTGTAAACCCAGCACTTTGGGAGGCCGAGGCAGGCGGCTCAGCTGAGGTCAGGAGTTAGAGAGAGACCAGCCTGCTCCACATGGTGAAACCCTGTCTCTACTACAAATACAAAAATTAGCCAGGCATGGTGATGAACACCTATAATCCCAGCTACTTGGGAGGCTGAGGCAGGAGAATCACTTGAACCCGGGAGGCAAAGTTTACAGTGAACTGAGATGGCACCACTGCACTCCAGCCTGGGCAACAGAGCGAGACTCTGTTTTAAAAAAAAAAAAAAAAAGTAACAGCTGGGTGATGTCTTAGTATTAGGATGGATTCTGAGAATTAGCTTCATTATTGGCACATTGGGGCAGGTTAATGCCACTAGAGCCTGTCTTTAGAACTTACTTTTCCAACTCCATGGAAACTAAAGAATAAGGGAATATCCAAATCTTTATTTATTTATTTATTTATTTATTTTAAAGACGGGGTTTCACCATGTTGGTCAGGCTGGTCTTGAACTCCTGACCTCAGGTCATCTGCCCGCCTTGGCCTTCAAAGTGCTTGGATTACAAGCGTGAGCCACCGCGCCTGGCCGGGAATATCTAAATCTTAAAAGAATCTACAAGTTACACACCAACACAAGTCCCAGTCTCTGAGAGTGGAGAGAAAATGTAAGAATGATGTGATGTAAACAAGTAGGGGTCGGGCATGGTGGCTCACACCTGTAATCCAAGCACTTTGGGAGGATGAGGTGGGTGAATCACAAGGTCAGGAGTTCAAGACCAGTCTGGCCAACATAGTGAAACCCCATCTCTACCAAAAATACAAAAATTAGCTAGGTGTGGTGGCATGCACCTGTAATCCCAGCTACTCAAGAGGCTGAGGCAGGAGAATCAATTGAACCCAGGAGGCAGATATTGCAGTGAGCCAAGATTGCGCCACTGCAGTCCAACCTGGAGACACAGCGAGACTCCATTTTTTTTTTTTAAAAAAGGAAGATGGCAGCCTTGTGTGTGCGCCTCAGAGGCATGGGTGGAGTCTGTTGGGTACTCATCATACTCATACTCGCAAAGTCCGATAGAGAAGAGACACCATATGGTTCCATGTATAGAAAGTCCAAAACCAGGCAAAATTGTTTTCCACCGATAGAGGTCATAACAGGGGATGTCTTTGTTGAGAGGAAAGGACTGAGAAGAGGCACAAAGGAAACCTGAGATGTTAGGAATATTCTAGATTAAGCTCGTCCAACCCAGGGCCCATGGGCCGCATGTGGCCCAGGATGGCTTTGAATGCAGCCCAGGACAAATTCATAAACTTTCTCAAAACATTATGAGATATTTTTGCTATTTTTTTTCTAGCTTATCAGCTATTGTTAGTATTAGTGTATTTTATGTGTGGCCCAGGATAATTCTTTTTCCAGTGTGGCCCAGAGAAGCCAAAAGATTGGACTCCCTTGACTAGATCTTGATCTGGGCAGTGTTTACGGGGTGTATTTACTTAGATGATTGGTGCGCTTGTCTCCTGTATGAAGTCACTTGGCTTCTGATGAAAAAGTTCACATAATAAAAAGCAGTCAGGCCGGGTGATGGCTCACACCTGTAATCCCAGCACTTTGGGAGGCTGAGGCAGGGGGACTGCTTGAGCCCAGGAGTTCAAGACCAGCCTGGGCAACAGAGCAAGATCCCCATCTCTATTTTTTTAAGTATAGAATTCATTTAAAAATTTTTAAAAGAAACTCTCTGTTTTTATTGTTGAATTTAAAAAAATTTAAACTAAACCCACTGTATATTATAATAGTGATTTTTTTTTTTTTTGAGATGGAGTCTTGCTCTGTCACCCAGGCTGGAGTGCAGTGGCCCAATTCAGCTCACTGCAACCTCCACCTCCTGGGTTCAAGCAATTCTTCTGCCTCAGCCTCCTAAGTAGCTGGGATTACAGGCATGCATGACCATGCCCAATTAATTTTTGTATTTTTTTGTAGAGATGAGGTTTTGCCATGTTGCCCAAGCTGGTCTCGAGCTCCTGGGCTCAAGTGATCCACCTGCCTCTGCCACCCAAAGTGCTGGGATTACAGGTGTGAGCCACCACACACAGCCCTGACTTTTCATCACAGAATGTTTCCCTTAGGCCAGAATAGAAACATCTAGTGAGAGACCACCAAATATCATGGTACATTTTAGTAAATTTAAGTGTATACCCTTTCACAGACTCTATTTTTAAATTTTGTTTATTATCATTGTTTATTTTGAGACAGGGTTTTGCTCTGTTGCCCAGGCTGGAGCGCAGTAGCGTGATCTCGGCTCACTTTCTGGGCTCAGGTGATGCTCCCACCTCAGCCTCCCAAGTAGCTGGGACTACAGGTGCACACCACCATGCCTGGCTAATTTTTGGTATTTTTTATAAGAGATGGAATTTCATCATATTGTTCCAGCTGGTCTCCAACTCTTGGGTTCAAGCATTAAATTTTGTTTATTATTTACTTATTTATTTAATGGCCACCAGATTCTTCTCCCCTGAAGGAACTATTGCATTTTCTTCTGTTTCAGAGATTTTCTATAATTATAAATTATATATATTTCTTTTTTTTTTAACATGAAAGATAGCAAACTATCAGTCTATACTTGCTTTCCTCACACATGGAGCAAAGTCCTCATTTTTAATAACTGAGCAGGCTGGGTGCAGTGGTTCGGGCCTGTAATCCCAGCACTTTGGGAGGCCAAGGCAGGCAGATCACTTGAGGTCAAGAGTTTGAGGTCAGCCTGGCCAACATGGTAAAACTCTGTCTCTACTAAAAATACAGAAATTAGCCAGGCGTGGTGGCGCATGCCTGTAATCCCAGCTACTTGGGAGGCTGATGCACGAGAACCTCTTGAACACAGGAGACAGAGGTTGCAGTGAGCTACAATTGCACCACTGCACTCCAGCTTGGGTGACAGACTGAGATTCCGTCTCAAAAAAACAATTGAGTGGATATAAAACCATCCCTCATTTAATTAGTTCCTCTATTGACAGACGTTTGGGTTGTTGCCAGTCCTTTGCTATTA
Organism: Cacajao melanocephalus; assembly: GCA_963573385.1. NCBI lineage: Eukaryota > Metazoa > Chordata > Mammalia > Primates > Pitheciidae > Cacajao > Cacajao melanocephalus. The sequence continues at coordinate 2,168 of CAUYLG010054592.1, read as the reverse complement.
TAAACAATGCTGCAATAAATGTCCTTAAATATCCATTATTTTGCACAATCACAAGTTAATTTTCAGTAAATTTACTTCAATAACATTGATTTAAAGGTCAATGGTAGATGGTAAATGGTAATATTTGTTTCTGTTTTTAAGACAGACTACTGAGAAGAATATGCTTGTTAATGAATGCGTTCATCCAATAAATATTTTAGTGCCTAACTCCAGTTAGACAAGGCTGAACATGGGGGGAAAAATCATATACCTGTAAAGGATTTTTTAAATGATGTTTTAGTTTTTTAGGGCTTCCGTAACAAAGTACCACAAATGAGGTAGCTTAAAACAACAGAAATTTATGGTCTCAAAATTCTTGAAACTAAAGAGGAGAGGACAGGGGGCCAAGACAAAGGGGTGTCACAGAAGCTGGGGTGGGTAGTGGGGGGAGTTTCAAGGAGGAGAATAATCACATGTAATGCAAAAGGTAAGTGCGATGCAAGCTTAATAGGGGCCACTGGATTTGGTAATGAGAAGGTTTTTGTTGACCTTAGCAGTCAGATTGCAGTGGATGGAGGAATGAATGGGAAGTTAGTAAGTAGGGTGACATTATCTAAAAGGAAAATAACTCTGTCTTCTGACTTAATAATACGTTTGAGGTTGATAAATCACAGTGCTGACCTCTTCTCCCTCCTCCTGTTGGGGGATGTCTGGGACCTCACTGAGTGCTTCCTTCTGAAGGGCACTGGCCTTTCAGGTCTGTCCGGCATGCACAGCACTGATGCTGACCAGCACCAGACGGCTTCACAGGTGAATCCTAACAAACATTCAAAAACAGAATTACTATCAATCCTTCTTAAACTCTTCCAAAACACAGAAAAGGGACAACCTCCAACCCCATTTTACGAGGTCCATATCACCTTAATATCAAAGACAAAGAATAACACTAAGAAGAAAACCACAGGCCAATATACCTGGTGAACAGAGATGCAAAACTCAAAATAAAATAAAAAATACTCAAAAAAAAAAAAAAAAAACTTGCAAACTGAATTCAACAGCACATTAAAAGGATCATACAGCCGGGCGTGGTGGCTCAGGCCTGTAATCCCAGCACTTTGAGAGGCCGAGGCGGGCGGATGACAAGGTCAGGAGTTCAAGATCAGACTGGCCAACATGGTGAAACCCTGTCTCCACTAAAAACTACAAAAATTAGCTAGGCACTATGGCTCATGCCTGTAACCCCAGCTACTTGTGAGGCTGAGGTAGAACTGCTTGAACTAGGACCTGGGAGGCAGAAGTTGCAGTGAGCCAAGATCGCACCACTGCACTCCAGCCTGGGCTGCAGAGCGAGACTCCACCTCAAAAAAAAGAAAAAAGGATCATACACCACCAATTGGGATTCATCCCCAGGATGCAAGGATGGTTCAACATATGCAAGTCAATGTGATGACAGACCATATTAAGAGATTGAAATATAAAAACTACATGATCATTTCAATAGGTACAGAAAAAGCATTTGACAAAACTCAATGTCCACTAATGATAAAAGACCCTAACCAAATAAGTATAGAAGGGATATACTTCAACATAATAAAGATCACACACGTATTTCCATCAACAGTTCACAAAAGAAAAAAAACCATCCATGAAAGGCCATAGCTAACATCATAAGCAATAGGGAGAAACTGAAAGGTTTTTTTCTAACATCTGATCTTAGCTACAAATGCCCACTAACAGCACTTCTATTCAACATAGTACTAGAAATCCTAACCAGAGCAATGAGACAAGAAAAAAAAAGGCATTGAAAATCAGAAAAGAAGAGGTATAATTATCTCGGTTTGCAGGCCAGCCTGGGCAACATAGCTGCCCCCTATCTCTACAATTAAAAAAAATTTTAATTAGCTAGGCATGGTGATGTGTGCCTAAAGTCCTAGCTATTTGGGAGGCTGAGGCAGGAGGATCACTTAAGCACAGGAGTTAGATGCTGCAGTGAGCTATGGTCATGCCTGGGCAACAGAGCAAGACCCTCAAGAAATAAAAAAGAAAATGGGAGGAGAGAGATCCAAGATGGCCGATTAACAACAGCTCAGGATTGTAGCTCCCAGTGAAAGCGCAGAGAGCGAGTGGACGCCGCACTTTCAGACGAATTTTTGTTGCCCACAGACTAGGAGATTCCCGGCGGAGGAGCC